>CCAG010015084.1:0-13008 GCA_001077435.1 Glossina morsitans morsitans
AAGACATCGTAGCCAAGTCATGCTTTCATGTAAATATTTGAAAAATTAGCAAAGAAAGTTGATGTCTTAGATAAATGCACTAATGGAATGAAACAAAGTTTAACGTTGCAATCCTACACAAACATTATGTTTCATATTTTCATAACTAAGTTTTTTTGAAATCCATATAACAGCAAAAAGTGCCCTCTACTAGCGGTTAGTTAAGCTTAAGAAATTCTAGTTCGGACATAAGCCAATTCCCTTTAATTTTCTATAAATTCTCCAAATGAGTTTAATGTGTTTATACAAACAAATGCAACACTGGTGCTTTAAAAGAACAAAGATGCCTTATTAAAGGTTGTGTTTTTGTTGCACTCTGTACATACAGAATGAGTTAAACAGTTATGCAAAAAATTAGCAGAGGTAGCGTTCAATTTCTTTTAAAGTTCTGTTCTTGTCACGTTCTATAAAATCTCACATTACAAATGCAAGATGCCAAGTATTTGCTTCACGGATAAAAGCAGCCCCCCTAATCATGTGTTTTTGCAAGTTTTACGAAAGTGAAACCAAAAATAACATGCATAATCTTAAGAATTCTATATCGTTTTTTCTTTATTCGAACTCTCTGTGGAGTGTGACAAAAACAGGAGAATAATCACGTAACTGAAAATTAGCTTTCGTTTTCATCTGTTCTTGTTAAACAGTTGAGTTAAATATTTCATATTTGATTACTCCCCAGCACTGTGCCGTATGTTTTACGTAAATACTTTCTCCTTTGATGAACCTTAAAAGTTAATAATAGGGTAGAACAGAATAATTGATTCGCTTTTTAATGAAATAAAGGATCTTCTGTTAATTTAAAGTAAGTAATAAGCGGATACAACCTATGCCTAAAGATTTCCGTTTTATGTGCTTAACAACCGCTACTACAACTCGATATCGACTTTTTATTCTATATATTATTATAGTCTACTACTTTGTCACACTCTATATAGAATTCGTTTAGAGATATTGTAAAATAAGTATTTCACCATCTTCTTCTAGTTTTCTTCTTAAGAGTTTTTTCTTCGTTCTTTTTTTTAGTATTTACTTGACTGCCGTGGCTTTGACAATTGTGCGAGAGTAATTACTTATGAAAAATGCA
The DNA here is from genome assembly GCA_001077435.1 of Glossina morsitans morsitans. Classification (NCBI taxonomy): domain Eukaryota; kingdom Metazoa; phylum Arthropoda; class Insecta; order Diptera; family Glossinidae; genus Glossina; species Glossina morsitans. The sequence continues at coordinate 1,124 of CCAG010015084.1, forward strand.
ACTTACGTTTTGAGCCATGTGTCGTGAACAGCTGAAAATGATTGACTTTTTTATATATAATTAGGATCGAAAGCTCACAAAACTACATTAGCAATGCAAGATCTAACATTCATAACATAACATATTATTCAGCAATTTAAACTGATTACCTCGAGACAACGACTTGATACTCCACTTTTTATTTTATTTTATTATTGTATTTCCAATATAAGACCCAAAATGAATTCCTTCAAATTATAATATAAAATAAACTAAGGTAATCTTCTGAAAAATGACTTTTAGTTCAACATCGCAATAATGAAAAAGATATGGAGACATTGTGTCGGCTTCCCATTTAGATAAAATAACGAGAACGCTGATGAAAGCGAAAGCTAACTTTCAGTTACGTATTTATCTACAGTGTGGCGGTACTCCACTTGTGGTTAATCTCGTGGAAAGTTCAGCAATAGCATCTTCTTCTTTCTGTTCTTTCTTTTCTGCACCCGTAGCAGTTTTAACCATCTTGACAAATAAAGCCGTAATAATCCATTTGCAATTGTTTTTGCATTTGCATTTTCGACCCATTCTAAAATATAATAAATGGACGAATGAAATAAATGCTCATATTAGACAACGGATTTCAAAAAATATCCAGCTTGAAAATAAAAAAATCTTTAATAAATTCACCAAAAAAATAAATTTGAAGGAAATGATTTTCCAAACTCGCTCCTGAGAACAAAATTTGTTTTGCTGTGTATTGTTACGAAAGCTGTTTCTTACTTTGTTGAGAGTAAAATTTTACATTACGAACGTGCCGCTTTCTGTTAAATAACATCACGAACGTGCCGCTTTCTGTTAAATGGCAGCACCACAAATTTCTTTACAGATGCTTAGAGTTACCTACTTTTTATTTCTGAGGCAAAAAAGGGAATATAATTTTGCTCTTGCTTTCTTCCTCAATGTCAAATTGGTTAAGAAACTTGACAGCATTAAACAAATTTACTCTTAAGGTGACAACACATAAAGTCATTTAATGTAATTAATATATACATAATATATATATAATATAAATCAATATAAAATATATTATACATTATCAAAATGATTCACTTTTAAATATAGCGTGTTATATATTTTAATATTATAATTGAATTATATACATATATTTGCAACAACTAAATACACATGCCGCTTTTGAAATGTAAACGACATTTGACGCTCCAATATTATATAAAATTTATGATTGTATGATTCATTATTATTTATGTCATGTCACATTGGGAAGATTCGAATTTATTATTAATTAATATTATTAACATAGCTAAAGTAAGTATTCAGCTTTTTAAGATATTAGAAATTGTTCATTTTCTTTAAAGACAAATTGTTAAACGCTAAAAATTAAGTGTAAATATATGAAAAACTTTCGTTATCTTGATATGAAGATGCAAACGCTGAATTTATCGAATTTAAAACCCCCTACCATATAACAATGCAAATATGTGAAATTATTTATGCGGCTTTGTTTTCGAAAAGAAATTCCTTATCATACAGAGTGATTCTTCCTACCTAAATATCCCAAGTGGCCAGCCAAGTCGTTTCATCAACCAAAAATGCGCTACGTAAATTCTCTTTTCTAAAAATAACTTTTTATATCAAAAAAGCAGATTTATTATATTTTCGGTACTAACAATTTTAAAGACTATTAATAATAATAATAACGATAACAATAATAATAATAGCATAATTTTACAGCAACAATTTACACGCGGTACAACTGTTACAGCATTATGATACATATAGTCTGTAAACAATAGAACATGCATGTCAAATGTAAAAAAAATTAGAACAACAAAATACGCACGGTACTACTTTTACACCAACAATATGCATTGCACATAAAACAGCTGTTCAATGCGCGGTGACGTGGCAACACTATCACCAAAATTTTGGGAATAATGCATACTTTGCAAAGTCTAAAACGTGGGCTCGTTGATGTCGATTAATGCATATTGCCAAAATTTAAGCGTTAAATAACATGAGTTCAATAGGCAGTTGTAAAACATGTTTTATCAAGTTGTGCTCTATATCAATGATGCGTTCCTCTCAATCCCGTGCTTCGTAATAGTATATCCAATAAAGAAAAGGAATAAAATGTAAAAATTTTTGTAACAAAAATATTTTGATCTGACATAGCTTGAAATTATCACAACTACTTGTTGTCTTAATATGTACTATAATCGAATAAAAATACAACGCTGTGTAGTAGAAACTAGAAGTTGCCGCGGGTTTTTTTATGAAAGGTAAAAATGACAAATAATAGATCTGAAAAATGTGCTAAAAATCACACAAAAGGAAAAAATTATTGCTATCTTTCTTTTGTTTTTGGAATTTTTTATAAATACACGGAAACAAAGTAAAAAATGTCGGGAACTTGGGTTTCGGTTTTAGTACCGAAAATGTGTTAATGTCAAAGCAGTTTGTCGTTGTCGGTATGCGTGTATTAAATAAGAGCAAAAAAAGGCGACATTATTAGAATTTCGGTTAAAATAATAGTAAAGAAAAGAAAATATTTCTAGTAAAAATAAATATAAGTTTAACAGAAAAACTGATTGCGAAAAGGTAATCAGTTTAATGAAAAAAGGAGTTGTGAAAATATGTAAAAGACTTAGCTAGAGAAAGAAGAAAAAATTTTGTTAAAGAATATAAAAAAAAAAAATGAAAACCATGAGAGAGCCGAAAAGTACATAAAATGGGAGAGGTTGCATCGGTGTGTAGTTTTTGTGCGTGTTTGTGTGTGCGTTTAGTGACGAAGTTTTCGATAAAAATCAATTGGAAAAATTTTTGGTGTGTCAAATTTTATGAAAATAAGCAAAAACGGAATATTAAATATGAATAAATAAACGTCATAAGGTGATTAATGAATAAAATTTTAGCAAATTAATGAAATTGTTATTAAAATCATTTGAGTAATGATTAATAATAAGAGGAAAACGAAAAAGGGAAAACATTTCATATTACGTTAGAGACAGGGAACAGGGGGGGAAAAAGAGCATAAAAGAAAAGCAGCAACAATAATAACAATCGGAAAAGTTACTCGGGCTTGAAAGATTGCAAATTTTTCATGGGAAAGTGTTTAAAGAAGAGATTAACAATTGATATAAAATATTACGAATATATCTTAATAAATATATATGTATTAAAAAGCAGTAGACGTAGCATATCCTAAAATAATAAATAAACATACAAAAACGATAGACGTTTCGTACAATTAGTTCATATAACTTTCTTACGGGTTTTACCATGAGGCTCTCTTAAAAAGAAATTACCGAGAGCCACGGACTTAAGAGAATAGCTTTGCATTTTCTTTCATTAATTTCAATTTTGTTAGTTGCCATTTCCTTATTCACACACTCGCGCATACAAGCACGTACATACTAGATTTCTTCTTTTATGTATTTTTGGCGAATTCGCTCGTATTTGCGAATTATTTACCAGTTTCAAAAAAGTTGAAGAGGTATAAAGAACAAAAAACGCGAGTGTTGTGTGTTAATAAATTCAAGGTGAAAAAAATCAGTTAAAATTTTTTCTTTCTAAATTATTTCATTACATTTATTTAAATCAGCAACAATTAAGAGTTATCTTTGAACAGATCAAAAAACAAGCAAATGTTTTAAAGTGAATGTATTTAATAACAAAGGCTCTACACAAATTCCATGTTCCTTATATCAAAGTATTTTGCCAAAATTGTTTAACCAATGGAAAGAAAAAATCAATCAATTCGCATGTTTAAAAAAAAAATTATAGAAGAAAAAAGTGTGTACGGAAAGAAATGTGTAGTTGAAAAGAAAAAAGCAGCAAATATAAAACGACGAGCCATCAAAACGAAAACTTCGATTAAGAAGAAGAAGCACATACATGAATCGTATGAGAGAGTTGAAATTTAGTCGCGGAGAAAGAGAACAAATTATATTTTCTATGAAATACAAAGAGAAGAAGGGAGCAAGTAGTGCTACTTTGAGAAAGAAGAAGCAAGATTAAAAAAAAATTGCGGATTAAAATTTTTGCCATTTTTTTGCGAGCATTTTAGTAAAGCAATTTTTAAAATCTCGGTTTCGTTATTTAGTGTCATTAGAATGGTTACATATTTTACAAAAAAAATCAATGTGCCATAAATAATGTGTGCTTCGCATCAACCAACAAAACAGCACAATTGTGAGAAAGATACTTCGTGTTACTCTCAATTTTCACCAATCTACCGAAGTCTACGTCAATAAGCTTTTATTATAACAACATTGTGGATATACTATTTTTTTTATTTTCTTAAGGGAATCTATTCGCCTGAAAATAAAATATGTATTATTTTATCTATATTTGTTAAAAAAAAAAGAAAAAGAATTTACCATCTCAATATAATTGTGCATGTTTGCCTTTGTGGTTATTTTCCGAGAGCTAATTTTTGCTCTTTTTATTTTTTCATTTTTCTAAAGTCGGCTTCTGGCAATTCGCCTGAATTTCTACTTACAGCTGGTTAGCTCTGCTTTGTTTTCTATGTAGTGGTATATTAGCGCAGCGGCTGCTCTGCTGCAAATGTCATTTGGAATTTTCTCATTTACAATATTCTTAAAATCGTTTATGCTCTTCCATACACATTATTGCTTGAAATTATAACTAAAATATATTTTACAAGCAATTTGTTGTGTAATGGCTTTTAAACTAAAAGATTTTTCCTCTTCGGTATATAATTCCTATCTTCTTTCCTTTTACGCTGACGAAAATATATCGATTCACCTATTATCGCTCTTCCTCTTTGCCTTTTGTTACGCTCGTTCGATGTGCTTATGTCCTTTATACTATTACATACACCGCACATGCCTCCTTTTCTATTTGTTTTTGTAGTTTATAGAAAAAGTCATCATTTTCTTAATCAACAAAAAGGAAACTTTATCGAACGTGATGAAATTTTATAATGTAAGGTTGCAAACTTAAATACTGATTCTCTGCACCTACAATACATTTTACTTACGACAAGAATATATTCTTCTTTTAATCAATGTATCTGCTTTTATTTATCTAAAGTGTTAGATTGTTCGCGATCTCACTTTCTTGGGTTAAATTGTTACAAATAAAATATTTGTATATTAACACACAAACTAGAAAAAAAAATTTTTTTTCTCAAACTTTGTTATACCGGTCTTATATCGGGCGTTACAGATTTATTGTTATTAGAAGACCGGTCAAAGTGATATTTACTGCTTGTAGCTCCTCAGAGAGATGAAGAGAAAATATAAATTATTAATTTGCAGGTGATAAAATTATACGCACGTTTAAGGAAATTTTTTATTTTGCGGTTCTATCAAACTATCCTAAACCATTACTTCATGCCTAGCCCAACTGAACTAATAGCTTAGTTGTGCGAGAGGAATTTGTGACTAACAACGCTTCATTAACCTCATTAGAAATTCAGGTTAAAACACCATTGCTATGTATTTCCCACTATCAAGAAGTTTCCTCACTTACTTAAAAAGCCCCATTATTTTGTATCCATGAAAATCACTGCCGGACATACAAAGATATTTCTTGCTGAGGTGAGTTGTGTATTCTGTAGAAAACCTATTTTTTATTCAGCATCTTTTAAAGAGAGGTTCTTTGCTGAAATAACCCTGGCTTCCTAATTATCTGTAATAGGCTTTCTCACTGGGTGATGCGAATCCACAATTTACATCCTGCCTTTCAAATGAAAATATTTAATTAAAGTCAATAATTTTATCATTGAATCTAGATCTTTGAACCAGGATTGCAAAAATATATAAAGTAATCATATAAACTAATGGTTTCAGTGTTCATCGTTATAAGTATTTTCACAAGATATGCGTTGATTACTAACTACCTCCCCTTTCGAAAGAGTAGTTTATACAACGTTTAAGTACATAACACCCTTACCGTATCACGCGCATACCATTGCATTCTCGAACTTATCTCATAAGAAACAAGTTAACACATTACAAGCGCACAAGGCCGCCGTTATGTACCCTACCTCAGTTCGCCTACTACAGAACATAGTTAAGAATTTGGTAAAAACCACCAATTCTATAAAATGGTGAAAAATAAAAGTTGATTTTTGAGAAGCGTTACATGGGGATACGTTTTCATCCGAATTCGATACGCTTAATTTATATTCACCCATTTACGTTAAAAAAGGGGCAATTGAATGCTGCTGCCATGTAAAGGCTTACTTTTCATGAGAATAGATGTATATTGTCCAAGTTCAGCACAATCACTGAATTCAAATTAAACGTCATCTTCGTTTGATTTCTCAGAAATTAACTACGTGGAAATTGGTCCCGTTCCAACTTTCAACATTTTGGTATATTTCATATACCAAAATAATATTTTTTGGAAATTTCTGCCAGGAATGTATTAAAAAAAAGTACTTTTTCAAAATAGCAGTCATACAAAAACCCTGAATCAACACATTTCCAATATTATACGTCCCGTTGTCGTACAAAGTTTGCCGAAATACCGCGCAAGTGCAACCTGTAGGTTAAACATAATCACATGTGAGCAAAGCCTAGGCGAGCGCACACGCTTATATCGATTTGAAAAATTATATGATAAAATTTGGGTCCCCCTTCTTCGCGTTGCACACATCAGCACAAAGTTATTATATCTTTAACCCAAGTGGTGGTGTAAGGTATAATTATTAATTCCTGTTTGGTATTCTGCAGAGGCGTGAAATTATGCAAAGCAAAGCAAACCTTTTATCGCCTTTTGTGTATTCTTTCAATATCTTCCCATGTACGTGTATGTAAGTGTATTGTTTTGAAGTGTAATACCGGTTAATTTTTGCACCTGTATCATCATCAGTAATTACTTTAAAGTTTTCCATCAACATCAACTTTAATATCAAATAATTTTTCAAATTCTATTTCTATTTTCTTCCGTTTGTAATATGATTGTATATGTTCCAAAGTCCATATCATGTACATTCAAATATGTGTTTACCTATTTGTCAACACATATGCGTACATGTGTAATAATTTGCGTTGATATCAATTGAAGAAATTAATCATTTTCGAAAGAACTTCACACGTGTGGCCAACAAATTTAATTTAATTTTTTCCGTGTAAGCAGCGAAGCCTTGTACTATTTTTACTGGTAGCACAGTTTTTCTCTATCAATATCACTTTACTTTTTTGCACAGAAAGCTTCAGAGACCCTTTAACGTATATATATTCTTGAACAGCGTGAAATTCTGAATTGATTAAGCTATGTTTGTCAGTTTGTGTGTTTGTTGTTGACACTCCCCTGGCCGCATAGAAACATTGAAAGCTATTACATTCAAATTGGCATTGAAAATGGGTCAAATTGGTCAGAGCAGAAGCCCGTAGTGGAGCATAAACTGAACGCAAATCCGGTTTTCTTATGGAAAATTTGTGGATTTTTGTAGATTTTGTGGATATTCGTTACTCAGAAATTATAAAAGTTGCAAGGCTCAAATTTGCCTCATTTACTTCACGAGACACTCCGCTCTTTACGTGCAAAAGTGGTAAAGCTCGGCCATGCTGCCACATAGTTACAATGATTAAGTTATCTTTTTTTCACTTTTTTAAGGTTTTATGCTTATTTATCATAACCCAGACAAGACAGAATGTTTGAAACTATTTTGTACATTCCTCAAATGAAGATATATTATCTGCCTAAAAATGGGTTAATCATAAAATGAAATTGGTAGACATCGCGATTAATTTTTTCTTAACAATACCGGCTATATGGTTATCAAATAAAAGAACTTGGAGAGTAGAATGCGAAAAGCGTAGTGATGGATACTGCGAGATTCGTCCTCTGCCGAATATAACTTTCTTAATTGTTTTTTTTTCTTTCTTTTAATTATAGGGGAATTTCTTTTAAGGGTAGCCTTTTTCTAAGGCAATATGACTTGAAAGTACATTTCTAACAATTTTAGGCACACAGTAGGATGCTTCGCAAACCATGGAAGATAAATGTATGTTTATTGCGGCTGTTAGTTCTATGCTCTAGATATAAAGGTGCATCGACGATATTATTCCATTTAAAGGGCCAAGAAAGATGTATAAAGTACGAAAAAAAAAGTGTATTAAACGCAAGTCGATATGAATAGGAAATAAGCCGTTTTTCCACCCACTTTTGCGGGAGAAAAACTGAAAAAATACATGTCATTTGCCTTTATATAAGATCTATAATGGCGTATGAGTCAAACTCGTTTTCAGATTTCAAATAACTCAATTTGCTTACACATAGCAACCCTGAAAATGGACTATATCTGCCTTCAAGAACGGCTCTGCTATGCAGCTATCAAGTACGAAGTGCTTTTTTTTTGCTTTTTAGGCCATAAAATGAAGAAACGATTCCTAAGGCGGATAATTGATACACAATGGCGCATTTTTGGTAATAGTTGGATTTTTTCTGGCTCCTTGGATGGAAAAAGTTGCCCACCCCTGATTTGTAACAAGCCAATACACAATACAATAATTTATCTACGCTTCCAGGAGAAAAAGAGAAATGGACTTTTAATCAAGACATCAATGATTCCCAAAATGCATTCTGTTAGAACTTCCGCAAATGTTCAGTTGTGGCTTTCTTCAGTTCTCTTCTAAAAATTTATGCTTTGCAAGCGCGTTTCATTACCTCAAACCAGTTATAAGCTCACGCCACACAACACTTTCAAAATTTCAATGTATAAGATCTCGGTATTTTCATAACGACCCAAGCTTTGATGTATAGTTACACAAAAGTGGCTGGGATAAGATTTATTTTTCACCTCTTAATGCTCTTAAATAAAAGCTTATTTAAAAATAATAAACTCACTGACATATTCGAGACTTATTAGTTAATTCAACTAAGCTATTCGAATAGGTGGAGCCGATGTATTATTCTATGCCTTATTGATAGTAGATAAAATGATTATGTCTAGTACGATGAGTACAAATTCAAATGATACACATACAAATATTATAGTGGGCCACCACCCACAATAAAGTATCCGAAACTAACCTATTTACAAAAGTGGCACAATCAGAAACATTTAATCAAAATTTCATCAAAATATTTGAAAAATTGCGATCTATAGGTTGAACATAAAAAAACAAGACGGAGAGACTAGCTTAAATCGGGGAAGTGATGCTGAATCAATCTTTATAATAAAAAGTGGATTTATCTCCAGTCATTCTGCTTCTTGCATGCATATGCACAAAGTTAATGTGTTCTTGTAGCGCAAGCGATGTAGTGCAATACAGAGTGCAATATCGATGCGCTTTGTTATTTTATTAGAACTACTAGGCTCGATATCTAATTTTCTCAATGCTATCTTTCTGTTCATCTATGAATTTATTTCATTGGTCTAAAAAATTATTATAATAATAATAATAATAAATTAATGTATTACGTAGTCTACATTATATATCCCCTTTGATTGTGACCCTCGCCGAATTTTGTTTTCAATAAGTCTTTAGTGTTTGTTGGTTGTGCTTCATATTCCTTCGCATTATTGGGTCCAAATCGAAATATATTAATACATCGAAATCTGATCATAAGGATATCAAGTCTTTGAGAATGCGTAATGCGCAAATGTACCACATATGTACCGGTTCAATTATATTATTTTCTTCACTACGTACAACTTTCTGTCTTATGACCTTTTCGTAAGGTGATCAGTTAGCCACTTCTTGGAACTCCGTGAAACCGTGTCAACTTAACGCTAGTATACAATCGGAAAAGAAGTAAATTGAGTGAAATAAGAAAGCTTGTAAGAAAGGGCATCCCTCAGACAAAAAGCTATTTTTTTAACTGAAGTAATAGTAGCAGTTTAAATGAAAGTTTTTCTTTTTTATACCCATCACCGAAGAATAAGAGGCATATTTATTTTGTCAAAACGTTTGCAACATCGAAAAGGAAGCTTCGGAGATCCCGCCAAGTATAAATATTCTTGATCAGCGTTAAATTTTAAATCGATTTAGACATGTCCATCGGTCCGTCTATGTAAAGTCTGTTGCAAACATTCTCCTGGCCGCAAAAATGAAGCTACCGACTTCAAATTTAGCAGAAACATTAGTAGTTTTCATAAGCAGTTTGGTATAAGCCTGCACTGCTCCGCAAAACTCAAAACATCTCTGTTTTTCAAAAGGAATAAAAAATTGGTTTCTTAATCATTACTCATAAACTGTAGTAATTAAATGTCCAAAAATTTTAATGAAAATTCTATGGGCGATGCGGTGGTACCTGGACAAAAATGGAAAAAATTGACCACGCCTAACCAATATTTTTATGTATCACAATTTCATTTTTTTTTCAATACCTTTATTACGTGCAGTGAAAAGTCTCAAAAACTTTATCAGACATATAAATTCTTGGCCAGTTTCAAATTTGGAATGCACTTAAGCATGCCGATCTATTCGTCTACTCATCTGCCCGTGTGTACAACTGTGTAGTATCTGTGGTAAAGATTCTCCCGTTTGCGAAAATCAAGATATCGTTTACAAACTTGCAGTGACCTAAACTTTGCAAAGGACATGCCTACAACGTTCGCACGCCCATGCGGCAAAAACATTGGTTTTGAAAATGGAAAAAATCAGCCGCGGCCACTGCATGTCGTAGTGCATGAAATTTTATTTCTTTTACTTGTTTTGCCTCTTTTGCGACAACGGAGATGCGTATAAAAGATTCGGTCATGACCGAATATAATTTTCTTACTTGTTTTTCATTAGTCAATTGATTTTAAAAACTTAAACTCTACTATTGTTGATAAGTTCAATATTTATTCAGAAATATTAGCGTTTATATAAAAACAAACAACGCAATCCATAATAATAATACGTTATGACGACGCACAAGTAAAGCAATATAAACAATCGTTTACTTACAGTTTCACATAAAGCAACCGGTTAAAGATCTGCGCCAAAAAAAAAAAAAAAGAGTAAAATAAATAAAAAGGAATAATCGAAACTCTCTAGTAGTGCGAATGAATGAAAATATATTATAAGCCATTAGATGCGACAAGTCGCGAGCTGGCAGTTGTTGTCTTTAATATCAGTGAATTTTAAAACATGCCATCGCAATACAAATCAAGTAAAGCGGGAATAGTCAATCTCAAAATTTGTTATTGTTTTCAAACGATTTTAATATGGACCACGGAGTTGATTGGTTTCTTTCTTTTACGTATATATTTAGATGATTTTGGCAAAATTATTCTAATAATCAACAAGTGCTTTGTTAGGTTTTCTTCAAAAAATATTAATTTTTCTCCATATATTTTCTCTTCTTTTTTTCAATTTTTTTGCAGTAACAACTCCTGACTGGAAATCTTTATGTTATTTTCGCTGCATAAAAAATTGTTAAAGACATTTTTATAAATTTTTTTTTCTGTTTTTACTTTCAACACCATAAAATATTTTTCATCGTGTATAGAAATTGAAAGAAAAAAAGTGTTTATAATTAATTTCTTTTATTTTTCTTCTTATATAACGTTGATCAAAAGAAAAATCTCTTCAAAATAAAATCAATAAGAAATATTTTAGTTTTTAAAAAAATTAAATAATTTTCGTCACTTTCTCGATTTATGAGTGCGTGAGTAAAAATTTTAATTGAAATTTATTACCGGAAATTTAATAATAATACCGTTAAATTGACAAAAGTCAAAGTCAACTTAGTTAAGCTTATCCATCAACTACGTACTACAATAAACAATAACTCATACCAGGATACATTGTACGCGCGCGCCATACATACTCAAAATAAACAGTAATAAGGAGAGCATTTGATAAAAATAAATTGAAACTAAAAGAAAATAAAGAAATTTACAAAAAAAAAAAAAAAAAAAAAAAAAAAAAAAAAACCAAAAAAAAAAACACCACCCTCTAAAAACAACAATAACA
>CCAG010015088.1:0-20796 GCA_001077435.1 Glossina morsitans morsitans
CCCCGGAATTTCCCCTCTTTCCCCCCACCAGTCCCTTCCGATTTTTTTTTTTTTTTTTTTTTTTTTTTTTGAATATGACGGACTAAAGGCCACCGCTGAGTCTGACCGATCTTGAAGTATTTTGTGAACTATCATTAAAGTTTCGTGTTCGTAAACAAACAATATTAACTCATTTAGCTCAAATCGGGAAAGTGAGAAAGTTAGATAAGTGCTTTCCCCATGAACTGAATGAAAAATAGAAACAAATCCGTTTGATTGATTGATTGATTGATTGATGGATTGAGGTTGTTTTCTCGTCACAAATCTGATCCATTTGTGATGAGAAATGGAGTCAATATGACAATCGCAAACGTTCATCGCAGTGGTTACACAACGATCAATCACCAAGACGCACTCCAAAGCGTAGTATTTATCAGAAGAAGAAGCTGACAGTGATTGTTTAGCGCATGTGACCTTTGTCGATCACAGCAGAAATGTGCTGCCACAAACTCGACAAAATGATGCTAAAACTTACAGGAAATCAACTCAGATTGGTCAACAGATGGACCCCTCTCTTATTGCAAGATAACGCCGCACCCCACACTGCGCAAATGACTGGCAAAACACAGGAACTGGAGTTGGAACTTTTTCATCATCCTCCATACTCACCCGATGTACCTCCTACTGACTTCCCTCTCCTTCACAATTTCGGCAAATTCAATTCTGATTCACTTTCGTATAACCTGCCGCTTAAATGGCAAGAAAGTGTAGACAATAAGGGCGCATACTTTGACGAACAAGATAATTCCTTATATTTATAACTTACTAGCAAACTTCGCCTTTTTTTTTAACCAATTTTATCCTTGACGAACTAATAGAATACGCAAATTTCAAAAAGTCCTGTATCTTTTAGAATACGATTCATATGACGTCATCGTCGTCCTTGTCGTAGACGAAGTACCGCCAACATTTAAAAATATAATTCGTAAAGTTATTGTCTCATTTGTTGATCCGTCTAAAATGAGATGAGGCGATAACATCAAATGAAAACGAAACCGACGACCGTATCGATCCACGTGAGACTCTCTTACTCTCTCTTATATGTCATTACGATAGAAGTGTACATCGAGGACGTGGAGAAATATTTACTTAGTCATGCGATGATTCATGCGATGTTTTTTCCGATGTTACATAACCCGAAATTGTGTTGATATAAAAATTCCTGCGTCTACATCTCTAGTTGTTTTCATAACCTTTTAGCTATACGTAGTTGTATTGCAAACATGACCATCTGTCTGATCTACCTATATGTCTAAACGTGTATACGCTCCTCGTTTATGTGTCCGTCCATCAATACGTCCATTCATGTATATGGTCTTCCATTATACTGTGCGCAAGCTTGCGGCGCGATTGCATATCTTTCCACATCCATATTTTTAAGTTTCCCTATGAGAATATTCTCCTTCCTTTGATCGTTCATATAGATGTCCAAGTGAGTATGCAGGCGCTTGTCAATATATTCGTCCATCGGTATAATCTTTCATTCATATGTCAAAATTGTCAACATTTTCGTTGATTCATTTGTTCCATTTCAACTTCTGTCCGTTTTTTCATTCGTTTATCGAGTCATCTCTTGTTCCGGTTTCTTTTCGTGTTCATTTTTTTTCGCTTATCAATATGTTCGGCTCTCAATTTTTTCATACATCCACTGTTTCGTTCGTCCGTCTATACGTCCGTAAGAATATACACCTCTCTATCGATCTGTTCGTGGACATGTCCACGCCCCGCAGTTAGAAATCTTACTAAAAACTACAGTGCGATAAACACATATACCTTTTTACTAGCGCGAGGAAGATCAAATATCTTAACAAGAGACGAACAATTATACCAATTGCAAACTGTAGCCAATGTAGATATTAAATTTGTGGGTAATCGAGATATCATCTGCAAGTTTAAAGCAACTATAACTTTTATGTCTCGGAGCACACGGCATCGTTTAAGAAAAATTGTTTATAATTTTTATACATTGACGTAAAAGAAGGCAAGTAAGGACGTAGAACAAATATAATTTTTAATTTCCTTAAGATGTTATGTCATATGCACGAGCGAAAGGTTTTACAGTTTTAGCCCAAGCCTAAGATATATTTTCCTTCACGTTTTTATTTTAGTTCATTTCATTGTATCTTGTTTTTATTTTCCTCAATTTTATGCGATCACAACATTAAATCGGTTCGTAAAAACATAATTTAATAAATAACTGAACTTAGGACAAATACAAATCCTTTTGGGACTCTAACAATAGCTTAGCGAAAAAAAAAGAAGAAAAACAGCTGTATAGATATCAGAGTAAATTCATTTAAACTCGTTAAACTTTAACAATGCCCAGCGCCCTTAGTCGGAGTTGGATAGCAATTGTGTTTGCCACAGAAATGCAATTGCGGTCATCTACTTTTGTGTTTGTATTTTCGTATACCATACCATATACCATATAAAAAGGCAGCTACGGAAAGAAAAGCATTTTCGAATATTTTCAAAGTACGACGCAAAGTGTTCATTCAGTTCGTAGAAATTTAACAAAATCTTTTGTCAGGGTCAGAGACATTCACAACTGATTAAATTAACACCATGTCCAGAGAGCATTTTGATCGTTTTTACTATAATTGCGCTTTTCTCCTTACCATCACAATCGGGGTTATCAGATGTAACTAGTTCAACTATGTATGCGGGCCAAAGTTGCAACAGCGAGTGTTAACTTTTTTCTTTTTTCCAATTTTTTTTTATTTTCAATCTCTTACATGGTTTTAGAAAAATGTGGTTTTTCATATTTTTTGCTTTTTTTTTTCTCAGTTTTTGCTTCACTTGTACGTACATGTGTATGCAGTGTTGATGGTCCGCAGACTGCTGCTCTTCCATGCACAATGCAGTGACGATTACGTACAATTACTTTTGCTTTACTCGGTTTTCGGGTCAGTCAGTCTCTATAAATACGTGCGTGTGCTTTGCATACCAATGCGTGGCAAAGTGTTTTAAGTTATAGCGTTGGCATAGTTTTTCATATGTATTTGTTTGCATACACGCTCGTATTAGAAGTTTATGGTGAACGCCGAGTGCATTAGAGATTTTTTGGGCGCTCAGAAATTTAAATAAATTAAGCGTGAATTTGCTCACTTTTTTGCTCTTATAAAAAATAATTTAAATAATAAGAAACAACATTCTTCAAGACTTTAACAAATCAAATTTTATTCGCTAGTAAAACAGAAAATCACTTATTCGCACCGTGCAATGTATCTCTTAACGAAAAAAAAAAAAAAATAAACAAAAAATTCACTGTTAAATTGTTTCCTCTTTTTCTTTCATTTATAACAATCACATCGTAAGAGAAACAAGCAAGAAAACAAAAACAAAAAAAACAAAAACAAAAAAATAAGCAAAAAGAATGCAACTAAAGTAAAGGGAACAAACAGTATAGCATAAACATTCTATTTTGTGTTCACATCATTTTTATGTAAATAAATGCATCTCCATAAATGAACATTTCATAGACTCATGCACTCACTTGGTCTAATAGAAAGTCTGCAATTTCTTTTTTTTTTATTTCCTCTCTTCTTTTGCCATTGTTGTTGCCGTTGCTGCTGTTTGCATAGCAGCAGACATTTTTCTTTGTGATGTAAATTACACGCGAAACCCACAACAGTCATGAACAGCAATGCTTGTATGTTCCGCATTATAATGCATGAATGGTGAGCAATTCTTTTCTTTGTATGTTCTTTTTTTCTTCATTTTTTCCACCCACAAAAGGACATCTTACCATATATTCACGCGTGTACACGGTTTACATACCTATATAAACGTAAACATCTTTACAGCCACGAAGATAATATGTGCGCTGTATTTATACTTTGATCAAAAAGCACCAGGAATGTGTAATACATTTCTCCTACGACACATTTTACGTCTCGCCACTTGACTATTAATTGTTGTGGCGATTGTTATGAAATAATAATAACACGTTATTTGCATCAATAATTTACGATCGAAAGACTTTGACATACAAAATGGTTTAAAAAAGGTTACCCGATGAATTCGCGTTGAGCAGATAGTTACCTATATTTTATATAGCCTACGCATACGTAAAGCAATTTGCACAGACTGTATATGTATCTTGCAGTAATCTTAGCGACATATAATCATTTTTATGACAATAATAATCGAAGCTTGTGCATTCTTAACCGCCCATATCTACAAAAAGTTCAATCAATTAGCGCAAACAAGACAACATAAGCTATCGAAGAAATATAAGATTAAACAATTGCTTCACAAGTGTGGAATTTGTCTAGACGCCATTGGGCAAACGGACACGTAGAGTTGAAACAATGCGAGCAAAAAGAAGCGCAATGTTGGAAATATGTATAGTTAAAGTTAAAATCCCAAATCCCATACAAATCATATAATACCTTTTTGCACTCCATAAAAAAAGAAGAAGTACTTTGTAAGAAAGTATTGCTTTTCTGTTTTAAGCACAAATCCCTACAGATTGCTAAGATCGAAAGATGAAAGGCAAAAAATAATAATGGAAACTTGAAGAAGACGCCTTTTCTAAGATAATTGCAAAAACACATTTCTTTCTAATAAGTACTCTAAGAAAGTGGCTTTCAAAGAAGAAGTTGTCGGAACAGTGAACTAACTGATTCTCGGAGAGCATTAAACGCTCGAGGTTTGTGAACGAAAAATTTTACGGCTTCGATGGTTTTAGTGTTCACAACAATATCTTTTAATATCTTTTGTTTTCTTAAAAATAAATTTCCGGGACGACTGAAACGGTGAGCCACATCCTGTGTATGTTTAGCAGATACTTCACATACCATACCACACCTAGTATGGTGGCGTGAACTAAAGAAATTGAACGGATTCTTAAAAATCTTAAAGCTGGAAGGCCTTTGCGCCTACGGCAAACCCGACAGATCCTTTCGGGTACAAAGAAATCGTATCTAAACTAATACGTAGATATTTGAAGTAATTTTCCTATGCGTAACTGACAGACCGTAGTTTAAAACGTTTACATTGTTTCGTCAACTGAAATTTAAATGAAATCATATTTACGAGGTACGGAGCTTGAGAATGGACATTTCGTCCAAATTATTCTACGGTAAATATGTGCTTGGATTTTAAGGCTTCGACACTACTCTCCTACTCAATTGACTTGCCACGAGCTTATGTATCGTAAAATGGCAAACACAATAATAATAGCGTCGTTTAGGTAATTGATAAAATTCCCGGCATTTTTGGACCAGGTTTTACATACTCATGCAGAGCATTATTCTAGTGCACGCTATACAGTATGAAAGGCTTAGTTTTATATCCTTTCAGTCTGCTGTTGCTGCTGTTTTAGTTGTTGCTTCTCATTTCATCTTGTTTGTCATGCATAAATTTGTCAGGATACCTGAAGGAAAAAAGAAAACACAAAACATTTTTCTCTTCTTGTAAGTAAAATAAGCGTTTGGCTGTTTATTTGCTTATCTTGCGTTTCTTTTTTTTTCTTCAAATTTTACTCTCGTTTTAAAATGATTTTGTACACTAAAGGTTTTTTGCGTTATTTCTTCCTTTCTCATATAGAGAAGCAGATCCTCCTCGTGTACAATGATAAGAACAGACAAAAAAATTCAAAAAATTTTTTTTTTTTTTTAAATTTCACGATGTATATTGCGCGTAGCATTTAATGTATGTAAATTTTTCATGACTTTTTGGGATTATTACGCTTTCAGTTTGGAATTAGTTTCTTGAAGAGTTGAGAAGGCGAATATGTTAATATCACGGAAATTGCATTAGATATATTGTGTTTGGGTCCAAAAATAGACCTAGTTGGTCCAAATTTGTCAAGTTACTATTTTGAGGTAGTTTTCATCGTAAAATTATAAAAATTACTCTTCTTTCTATATTGGAGCGGCTAGGGGGAGGAAAGGGATTCAAGAAATTGACGATTCTTTCCCGAACACGTTTAAAATTGCAAAGACATTTCGTGTAGCGACTCTTTTAATATAAAGTTGCGAAAGCGGGTGATTGTGCGAAGTCTTCGATGGAATTCATTTTTTCCAGCTTTCGTCCTTGGTTCAAGTCTAAGAAGTTTTGAGCTTCTGAAGAAAATTTTAAGCATGATAGTATGAAATTTTATAAACGCCATTTGGGTCGATGACACTATGAATGTTTCCGAAAACACACCCTACAACAAAAGCCTCAACATTACTTAAGGAGTTTAGTGCAAAAAAAAATAAAAATTAGATAGAGTTCTATAGTAGTAGAAGCTACATAGTACATGTATTAATACTTTTTAGTCGCGCTCGTTCAGCGTTTGGTCGGTCATTAAATAGGTATGCTTGAGTGTTGCCGTTTAATTTGTATTTTTTTAGATCTAGTTATCGATAGTTCAGATGTGATCGTTAGATGCACTTTGTAATCAGCATATAATGTAAACGAATAGCGTAGCTTTTCCTTTTCCTTTTTTTTTTTAGCGTTAGAATGATCTCTGTTCCAGAATGTAATGTTTGTCCGAATCTGCGGTTCATCATATTTGTCACATACAGACAGACAGATAGACACTATACAAATAAATGGCTTGATTACGTTATGTTTCAGTAAGCAATAAATTGGAGATAGGATCGATCTAACAAAACATCGAATACTATTGCTCTGCCGCAGGTAATTATCATCAAACGGTTTAACATTGTTTATGAATAAATGTTTACAACGATATCATAACTACTTAGTTGCATATGCTGGCCTCGTTGGATCGTTATTAGGATATCGTCTGAATTTTCTATAATTAATCGCTTTGCTTTCACTGGTATACGCATTCTTTCGTATGTGAAGAGTCTTTGTCAAAATGAATATAACTGAATTTGGCTACTCATTTAATAACACATCTTACTCATGAAGAGCGTACATTTGTATATAGTCTGGCCTATGAGTTTTAATTTTACAAAGCGATTAAAATGTTCAATATTTTTTTTATTCGTCGATATTTTGTATAACAGATAGAGCAGAGATTATATATAGAGGTAAAAAGTGAAAGAAGAAAATGAAATGATTTCTCATTAATCCATATTATATATAAATAATATATTTGTTAACTCTCGTAAGTCTAACGTACACTGTCGGAATTTCTTCATTATTTTTCTTAATTGAAAAATACACAAAAATCAAAGTTTAAAGCTACGCAGCATATGTGAGGCGTACTTTCATCTGATAAGCTTGATTAATGAATGAATAGATTCTACTTATTTCAACCACAAATAAAATACCAATACATGCACTCACGCACACACAAACATTTTAATGTACATCGTCTCGTAGTGTGTGTCAACAAATTAATCAACGTTTATTTGTCAAATATTGCAGATTTACTTAAGCATTTTGTACCTGATTTTACAAAATATCAACACTTGTCTGCTTCTGCAAACACACATATTCACACCACACACCACACATTACAATTGATAATAAGACATTAAAAGGCTGTCAGAGCATAATATACATACTTGTGTGCGTGTGTAATTTTATAAATATATAAGTAAGTGTACATACATACTTACTCTAGCATATAGACATGCATATATATGCACATATGCGAGGGTTCCCCGAAAAGTCTTCGATCAAAGATAGGGGTTACAAATTTTTTTTCCATAGTTCCACATTATTCATCAGCATATTTCTCTTCAACCAGCATGAGACAATCAGTTAAACATTTTCTATAGAACGAAATACACATCAGTTTGCACAATGATCTCATCATTTGATCTAAAATTTTTTACTGGCTATTGTTAACTAAGCTTTATTAACAGATAACCGTCGCTAGAGAAGAATATGGTGGGTGTGTGGGTGGGGCAGCAAATTGAATTTCCACTCATGCAATTGCACCATTGTAATCATCGCCCTTTGACTCAGCGTCTTCATTCCATTGTTGTCTTTCTCACTTGCCCAAATCATGATTCAATATAAGCAAACACGTTCCGTGGAACTATCCATCCCCTCTAGCTATCTTGATTGATGATCTGACGATTATCTGGCAGCAGTTTCTGCATTTAAGTGACGTTTTGTCACTGGTTACAGATTGCGGCCATTTCTAATATTGTTCCTAACCGCAGCTAGCAGGCTGAGTCCACGTATACAACGTCCAATTCGCCTCAATTTGTGTATGTGAAGGCGTACTGCGTCTGAAAAACAAATACTTAATGACAACCCAATGCGAAATTCATTCCATTCCATTCCATTACATTTTTCCAAAACCTCTAACATCGACTAACTGAAACGATTGTTACACAACAATAGTTGCTTGGTGAAAATGGTATATATTTTGATAATTACTTAAAAACGCATGCACAAACATATTCCCGAACTTTTGTGGACAAGAGTTGTCAACTTGATTATCAGTCCGGAAACTTCGCACATGGCATCTATATCTACGTTCCGCGCTTACTATGAAATGATCAAATTTTCGATGTGCATAAAGAAATATATTTTGGCTTGACAAGTATTATATTATATATGGATATGTATATGGCTATGTATACATCTGATGTGTAAAGGGGTGGTTTGTACGTTTTTAAATCCCTGCTCTGAGGCCATTTCAATAAGTGCACTTTGAAAGCTTAAGACCCCATTACGCAGAAACCAAGCCAAAACAATCTCACTAATTCAGTGCATTTTGTAAGCAGCATTATTAGAGGCCGTTGATAGTGGCAATGAATTCCGGGATCATAATAATTTATGTAATTTATGTTCAAAACGTTTCCATATAGGAAATTATCTCAAGACTTGCACACGTACCCACCCATTGACAGAAACGCACACACACAACATTAAATTACAATTAAATTACAGAGTGTAAGACTGTTATAGATTATTAATAGAACACAATGTATGCGTAAATGGTTTCTGTATGAATATTTTGGTTTAGTATGTGCATATTCATGGCTGAGTGTGTGTATGCGAACGTGGGTTTGAGATAATTGTGTGCGTTATACAATAAATAATGTTTTATGTTAAAACGGTTACATATGCAATAACGGGCAACTGTATAAAGTTGTAGTTAATGGCATTGCTGCAGTGGCCGTATCATCATATCAGCTCTATACTAGGATTACTATCAAAAACTGATGTTACAGTAAAACATTATTTATAAATTTTTTTTATTATTACATTATAACTATGCAGTATATTTCGAAAGTCTACTTCTTGTTGAAAAGTTCTATATGTATGTACACATATATATAAATATATATATATATATATAAGTATATATATATCCGTTCGTATACATTCACAAAGAAGCGGTATATTCAGGCTTAACTCTATAACAACAGTTGCCATCTATTTTCTTCCGCACATAGCGTAAAGACTGGCACGCATTTGTATTCTGTTGATCTGGAATGGTATTTGCAGCTTTCTTTGTCTTTTTCGCTTTTTCGCACATTCTTTTCTTCTTTTTTCATTCGTCTGCAAAAGCCATTTTCCAGTTGCCTACTGATAAAAACCTCTTCTATTGAAAATACTTCGCACTGTGTATGCACGTGTGTATATATATTTGTTTGACAGAAAGTGTGAATATGGAAAGTTTAAAGCTACATTACTGTTGAGTGGATATCACAATTGCGTATATGTGCACCCACACTC
Source organism: Glossina morsitans morsitans (assembly GCA_001077435.1). Taxonomy (NCBI): domain Eukaryota; kingdom Metazoa; phylum Arthropoda; class Insecta; order Diptera; family Glossinidae; genus Glossina; species Glossina morsitans. The sequence continues at coordinate 9,646 of CCAG010015088.1, forward strand.
GCATAGTTTGTCGTCGTAGTGTATTTCTTATAGCTTTGAACCATAATAATTGTGCCACCATGCCCGCCCATCTCACATTCACTTCCGTTGCAAATGTATCAAAATCTCGTTTAAGTAGAGAGGGAAAGAGAAGAATAGAGATAGATAGAGATAGAGATAGATATAGAGATAGAGAGAGAGGGCGCAATCATAGACATGACACATTTCTGCATAACCGATTTATCGATATGTTGATTGGAATTTTTTTGGACTGCATGGCGGTTCTTATTTACTCTCATATATATAAATAATTAAGATTTAAATTATCAATTTATGGCACGTACATTGGCCAGTACATATTTACGGAAATATCATAAAACGTTCTCAAGTTGATTGATACGTAAGCTAATAACAATTTCCTTCTCTCTAAATATATGAAATTCAACGTTACAATCAAATGCCAAAATTAAAAATATATTCAAAAGATAATGATGACGATCGCAAGACTAATTTTCATCAGTTAATCTTTTATTTATTTTTTTATTTTTTTAAATCGAATCACTGATTCGACGTTGTGTTGTAATATTCATAAAAATTTTTTATGGTGTCGTGTCGAAATTTTCTTGTTCAAACACCATGTTATAGAAGGGACACCTGTATTTTATTGTAAGAAATTTGTGCAAAATCGCAATTTGACAAATAAATTTATTACGTTAAGTTTGGAGCAAATGTTTGTTTATATGACGAAAAGATCTACTTTCTCGTCGTTTATGAAAGAGATAGGCCACGAATTGCGTCTTGCCCAACTATAGCATTTTACCTTTTTTGCTTATTACGGCCAACATATTGCATAATAAAGAAAAAAATAGTTGTTCTTGTAGATAAAGTTTTGAGATCGTAATCGCCAAATAGACGGACAGACAAAGAGAGAGAGAGAGAGAGAGAGAGAGAGAGAAGAGAGAGAGAGAGAGAGAGAGAGAGAGAGAGAAAGATAAACACACAAACAAATAGACAGAGGTAGCTAAAGCGTTTCGTTCATTTGAAAAGTATGCGTATATCTTATCGCTTCCTCGAAAGTTCGAAAGAAACAACTGACACAGTGAATAAACCGGTTTCGATTGATGCCAAAAATAATGGAAATAATTGAAATTTAGCAAAGTATTTTTAATATTTTGTGGATTGGAAAATATGTAATTCCTCGATATTCTATTAATAATTGTCTAGTAAAAATTTTGTGATGTCATTTCATTGATTAAAGCATTTTCATTCTTTGCTTTGATTTGAGTAAGAATTATTATATTTAATTTTTTAAAGTCTTTTCATAAAATATGTATTGTATATGTATGTATACATTTTATTGACATTGAATATATTTTGCACTAACTCACAATAACACAAGTCAATTTTCACCAAAGATGCATGTTACTGTAGACTCTTTTGTGTAAGGATTTTTCTTTTTTCCTTCGTAAGGGTAAAAAATTAAAATAAAAAAAAAAAGAAACAATTTACTGTCACTTGTGGCAAAAGGAAAGGTGCTCGGAACTAAACTGCAGTCTCAGCCACTAAAGTACAGTTGGATTAGCAGTTTCCCTAGCTCCTTTTACACTTAGAACAACAACGAGAAGAAACAGAAGTAAAATAAAAAATAAACAAAAACCATACATTCAAGATGCAATGTTTGCATGCGTGTATATGGGGCTTATGAAATACTTTATAAACGTTATTAAGGAGATTGCATTGTTGGCTTATTCTTGTTGTTGTTGTTGCTGCTGCTGTTATAATTCTTTTTCGTTAGCTGCACTAGCATAGTATTGCAAAAATTGTAAATCTATATATACATACATGCGTGCATATAAGCGCTACCTTTACAATGGAGAATAATAGGCACTTGCATGCATCCAAAATACATATTTGCTGAGATATAAACGTGAGCCCACACACGTACACTTAAACAAACATATATCATCCCATTGCACCTTTTTTACATATGCGAATGCGTATAAACGTTCATATATTATATATCTTAGAGTTATAACTTTTACTCTCCAAACATATGAAGTACAAGTACAAGGCAACAGTCCATAATAAAATGATGATGATATTAATGTTGTCATGTATTTTTAGTAATGTATATATGATTGAAAATGTTCACGTATACAACAACAGAGTATAGAAGTGTGCATGAATATGGACGACTCTTAAGAATTTAAGAGTTTCATGAGAGTGCATGTTAAAGTTTTGGTTTGGTATAAAACGAGCATGCAGCCATAAACTGCTTAAAATCCACAAGCCATCGGTAACCTAAGACAAAATGGTTCGTTACAAACGAAAATCCAAAAGCCAAGCTCCGTGAGCTAAAATGTAAATCAGCACAAGATGCTAGCAATTGCCGTGATAAGTACTTAGTTTGCTCTCATCGTTTCTCCTTTCTTTCCTTGCAGTCTTCTATTTCTTTCTTCGTTATGCATCTTTAGATAGTGTATGGCTTGTGTATATATATAATTGTTTGTGAATTTATTAGTATATATTTTGTAGTATATATTTTTGTGCTTATACCTATGAACTATATATTGTACATATATATGAAATTATAAGTGTGTTTATTTTACACCCACAACACATAGTTTAACATAATAAAAATTTAAAGCCATGTAAGGTGCAGAGAAGCAGCTAACATTTGTGCTCGGCAGACGTTACTTTATGAATAGGTGCCTAGCAGAAAACTAAAAGTAAACATAATTTATGTGACCTGAACATTTACTAACTCGCAAACTTACACATATATGCATATGCAGAGCGCAAAGAATTGTACTTATTCAATTTTTTATACGCATACATATACACGTATACATACATTTTAATATCATCTTGTTTCTTGCTTTAAGCAATATTGTGGCGCGCAAGTTTGGATAGGAATATGCGCACATATCTACATATCTACATGTGAGGAAGTATAATTCTCACGGTATGTATAGTAGGGAAGCTTACGTATTTTTATTTATTATTATTTTTTTTATTCTTTTTTTAAGCATAACCAAGTTTCAAATGGCACATAATGCTCATGTTTCGCTTTCAACTCAAAATTATCATTTTCCCAGTGCGCTGTAAACTGAATGATTTGTTGGGTTGATTATCTTAATATAATATGTAAGTTACTTTCAAGTTTCGTATGGATGCCAATGGTGGGTGGCAGAGTTTATATGTATGTTATCTACGTTTCGCGTGTGTTGACATCTTTTGGTGAAAATATTAATACAACAAAAACAAATTATCTCGCGTAAGCACATAATTTAAAATAATGTTTGAACATAACGACGATGAATTAATTAACAGTTAAACAAAAGATGAAAAAGTTAACAACATGCATATAAATATATGGGTTTCATTTATCTAAATAATGATAGTAAGCATAGTTTTGTTACGACTTCTTTTAAAGTGAATTAATAAACATTCGCTTTACGTTGATCGCTTCCTCAGTTGTTGTAACTATAATCAGTGTTGGGATCAATTAGCGGTTAGTTAGCTAACCAGAGATTAGAATGCTTATGTAACAAATTGAAAGGGAATTTCTTTACTAATTAAATTGATGGAGGCAATTAAATCAACTGGGTACCGATAATTAATAGGAGCCTTAATGTATAGACGAGTGAATTGAACTATTGCTTACGTTTTTAGTAGTGGCATACAATTATCGTAATCCAGAAACCGCAGCAAAGTTAGCCTTTGCGGCTGATTCACGTTCGTCGAACGCTTCCTTTTAAGATGTTCACACGACTTTTCTAAGCCTTATATCGTTCGATTTTAATGTGTGACCTTTGAAGACGTTCAGTTATCTTTGTCTTTATGTGAATTTTTCATACTCAGCATATCGACTTATCTGATAACACATCGAAAGAATTTTAAATCGCTTGATGTTTGTATGTTCGGCTGCAGCCATTTTTTATTAAGAATTCAAAGTTGTAAGTTACAATTGTGGCCGTTTCACTATTTCCAAACATGGTCGCTGACCATCAATGAAAAGTATAGGAACAAAGTTTCGGTTCTGTATCTCGACTGTGTCGATTGGAAACTTTCCCTTAAACAAATTAACTTAGACGGAGGGACGACAGACACAGGGATGGCAGACTTTATAAACGCAACAACAAATCAATTCAGTCTTCTGTACCCACCACTTTTATTTCAGAAACTGAAGTGTAGGCACTCGGATATGGCTAATTGTTTCCATTTTCGTACAGAAGCTGCACGATCGTTGAAAAAGTATGAACATTTTTAATGTCCCCATTTTACGAGTTGTGAATAAAATAAGCCTTTTTTTTCCTTGCTTTGAGAACATAAATTTTCCTAGTTTATGTTCTGCTGATTTTTTTGTTTTTGCAACCTAGAGAACGTTGTATAAACATTACAGCCATGACAGACGGACAGGCGGACACGCTTAATTCGATTCAGGAACCTTGCTACTGATCAAAAATATCTATACCTAATATTGTTTTTGTATCGCTCCTTACAGTGTTCGAAACTTTATGAGAAACTTAGTATAACCTCATTCTTCGGTGTTGGGTATAAAAATAGAGGCTAAATAATTTTAAGCGAAAACTGTTCAATAACCCTTGTGAACCAATATTGCTTTGATTTCACATTTCCACGCTAGGACATTTTTTGGCACTACCTAACATATGTTCAGAGAATTTCAGAGTTCACACGTGATTTCCTTTAATTTCTTTCTCGTCATCTGAAACGTGAATTTAAAAGCGACTTTGCGCCATCGATGATAGAGCGATATTTTCATGCAACTTTTTGTAAAGCTCAGCAATTCGCTGACATAGGTATTGCATGATCCTTTAACTATGGAAATACTTATATTAGAGCCACGACGCTTAAACGGCCAGCCTACGAAAGTTGAAACTGGGTGGTTGTGTTACCCTTTATATTACTTTGCTTATACTACCATCGCATGGAACGCACGTACATTAATTACTAAGAAAAAACTTGCACATAAGTACCAAGCAGCTACATACCGCTTTTAACAAACAAAGGGCTTTCACTTGAATACTGCTAAGCAATCTTTCGCTTCTGTTCGATTAGATTGATTATACCGTAATAATGACATTAAAGAATTGCAACAAATGTAGCTCAGTTTGGTATAAAACTATTGATTTGTCAGGAGATTTGTTATCGAAGCAAAGAAAAGTAGAGGGCAAGCGCCAAGTAACCCTTTGGAGAACTTTAGGAGTTTCCATACTAAAACATTTCACCTATGTCTCGAGAAAAAATAAGAAACTTTGTCTTAAATGCTTTAAAATCTTATGAAAGTAAGAAAGATTGTAATGCGTATCATAAAATTACAGCAAAATTGGATCTAATTTCACATCCGTTTTTCCCCGTTGCTCGTATAATACATTTGCACACTACTTTCTTTTTTAAAGACCATTTATATCCCATTACTAGAAAGTACATATTCCTCATATGGTTCTACGTAGGTTCCTACCATGAAGGCTTAACTCCACGGCACCCGATGGTACATGAATTAATTTCGGGTAACCAGCGTCTCCTAGAAAATTAAACAATCCCTACATACTAGGAACCTCAACTGCAGCTGGAGAAACCAGACTTATTTATTGTGTTTGGCCTAATAGATCCACTCTGGGGAAGGTTCAGGCCTATCGTTACCTCTTTAATTATTCGCTTCAGGAATGATGAAATTCAACGCCAACACGATACTCCCTGAAGGGCCGAATCAATGAAGCAATAAGGACTTGTTATCACAACTACAAGATTCCAATCCTAAGAACTTCCTTTACATGAAGATAGATACCGAGTGGGCTGTTGACTGCTGTGGAGCTTAAATTTAGTCTATAAAGCCTTTAGCCTTACTTTATGTGACATAGTCGCTCTTGCCTTCGGACAATCGGGCCCTACACAATCCCGGGTCCATGCTCTCGACTATACTTCATGCTATGCAAGTGTAACCATGTGCAATGATGGTTTATTCTTAGGCTTACCATGCACTCGATGCATAACATGCTGCACTACATATTGTAATGTAATTGAAGAATTGTTATACGTTCAACAGTAAGGCAAAGAATTTTGCTTTTGCTTTGAATTTGACGGTGATTGTGTATGAATTTGCGAACGAATTGACAAGAAAATTTAAAGGAAAGAATATTTATAATTACGCATAGTTCTCTGAACTAAGTTTTGAAGGTCCAATAGATATTACAGGCGATGGACAATTACTTAAATGGCTCCGGTTAAATTTTCTATTCGTTGCAATTAACAAAAGCCTTTAAAAAAGATGTTTAAAAAATTTAATAAATACATAGCATAGAGCGTGTGAATCATGAGTACACTTACAGCTGAAGTAAGCTAAATTAAGGCGGTCATGATTTTACTTTTATTTTATTACATATTTTTATAGTAAATAGATTTTATTATATTACTTAGAGGGTGAGGCGAAGATCCCGTGACAAACGAGACCACTAAACTACTAAAACTAGCGAAGTATTTTATAATCAAAAAGTTTTACGCGCGTGTGTGTGTGTGTGTGTGTGTGTGTGTGTGTATTCTAGCTGTTAACAATTGCACGCAGTTGGTGTTTGAGATTGTGCTGAATTTGGGGAAAAGTTTATTGTGTATTCATATATGTGATCATTAAATACCCGAAGAATAAAAAAAGGCTGTAGAATCAAACTTTCAGCATTTTGGAAAAATGGATTCAAAAAAAAGTTGTTGCTGCGAATTTATGACGTTATTACGAAAAACGTTATTATGAAAATAAAACGAAATAAACGGAACGATAAATCATGAAAGATGTTTAGTGTAACGTAGTCTGACATAAAATTGATTCAAAAACTATAGAAAAAGAAGGCAGAGATCATTAGATAGCGCAGCAACAGTGTTGCGTAAATATCCATCATTTACAACCGTCAGTATAAAATGTATACTACGACTGCGTAGGATTTGTTTTCAAAATTTATTTACTTTCTTCTTTTTTACACCCAATTCCGAAGGTAGGACACACAGACACAGCCTATATCGCAATGTATGTCCGGTCGTCTGTCCATCCACTTGAATGAAGTCGTCAACGGTATTCTTGTTTAATTCATGGAATTTGAATTAGTCTCAACAGGGAAAAAGTTCTGCTAACTTCGGAAATATCTCGTCATTTATAAATTGACTGCGTTTTGACTTTTGTTGCTCAAATTTTTTTGCACAACGAAATGTAAAATTCGAAGCAATATGTTTCATCAATAAGCAATTGAAACTCAGTGATCTTACTACTCCAGTGTGATGTCTGATCGGCTAATTTCACGATTATGTCATTGGATGGCAGTGTCGTATTGAGAGGTGGTTAATGTGCGCGTTGTCGACGGCTGTGCACTGCCGCTTGCGTTTAGTGTGTTTTTCTATACCTGCAGCCGATGACGGCAGAGAGTGTAAAGTGTACGAAATGGAGTAATGTTTTCTGCGGTGAAAACGGTTTTCGGTGTCGGGGAGGGTGTGTGCACGAGTGTACTACTCCACGCACATTTGCTGCGCATTGGACTCGTATTCCACGAAGCTGTTTGAAAATAATGATTTTGTTCGGTAAATGTGCCACGATTGAGACTTGGCATTGAGAGATATTCATAGGACCGTCGACAAGAGTAGAAGAATATTCAAGGGATATAGCGAAGAATACCAAAAATCACTAAAAAAAAAAATTAAGTCAAACTCAGAAGCGTGTTGCAAGAATTTGAAAGTCGCGTCGATGGAGAAAAATAACGAAGTTCATAGCAAGCTGCAGGAAGTGGCGCTAAGAAGTTGTAAAGACGGTCAGAGGTAATAGGTAAAAATGGGGATGGAAGAGTGCAGCCTAACCAATTACAGTTTGCTGGCGTGACGACGGCCAAAGTGACTATAATTAAAATGATTTTGCATTGATTTTTTGTTAAAGCGAAAGTTAACCACAGTAATAAGAAAACCAAGTTTGACAAAGAGAATTCTAACAAAGAATGTTGCTCCCAAGTCGTTGAAAATATCGAATGTGCGGTCAAGGAGCAATGGGGTGGTGGTGATTGACTGGTGATGCATAATATGAGATCTTAAGGTGCAAGTGTTCGAAAAGATGTGTTGTAAAATAAAGTTACATAATATTAGTTACAAGTGTGGGAACGATGAGATTGTGAGTAAGTTGCGCGACTAAAATCCCATTTTAAAAAAGCGCAATGTATTAAGAGGTGTAAAGCGCTATGAGGTTAAGGCAGATAACAACTGCTGTTAAAGTCTGATCGCTGAGATGGATTCTGAGACTTTCACGAACGTACTCGTCAGTTTAAACATATGGCTAAATATTGTAGGAATGATGAGGTGTTCCTGTCGGAAGTGTCTATTTACTCATAAATCATTTGACTAATTATTCGGCGCCGAATAGAACTAGCTTCACATTTGTACACAAAATGGAGTTGAGTGGCTAAGAAAATCATTGTGAAAACAAAGTTATCGTAAGAATAGTAAAATAAATATAAGAAAGACGGCTATGCATACATACGTATGTATGTGACGTGTTTTGCTTGAATGAATACGGAAACCGCACTTTTTAGGTGAAAGCGCATTTATTAAAACGAAATTTGAAATGAGTTCTAAGTTCACAAAACGCGATTAATTGAATAAAAAATGAAAGAAAATCCATGAATATAAAAACGACAGGTCAGGCCACCTGTAATTTCAAAAAATTTATATTGTAAGGTGTTTCGTTACAGTAACAGTTTAATATATACTTCCTACATGTATATATGCATGAATAGTTGAAACTTCTAATAATCAGTACGGCTTTCGACGAGGTAGGTCCACTCTTGACGCCCTAAGGTGAAGATTCTGGCCGAAAAAGCAATAGTAGACATCAGATATAAAAACTACATCAAGTAGTGCAGTAGGGTGTTAATATGTAGAAAATCCATGTAATATTAGTAGCTGGGCCCACATCATTCAGACAATTCAAAATCTGCGAGTAATGCGGTTTGAGAAACTGTGTGACGAGGTTTTAGTGAGTGGACGTCCCGCGCTAACTTAGGCTTTAATGCTTCCCTTTCTTAAAAAAAAAGCACGCACGCACTTAAATATATACGTAAAGACTTGTTTTGAGAGCTCCGCGAGACCGCCCCGATTTTATATCAATTATGCGGAAGACCGCGATCGATTAGGCATCGTCCTGTGAAATGCAAAAATGATTAAATCTTTCCGAAAGCAAAGTTTGATCCAGTTTTTCCTCCGTTCTGCTATACGGGTGGCATTGTTCAGCGAAAACGAACTAAGAAATAAGAAACAAATGGTGATGTTCGAAGCAAAAGTCTTTTCCGCATCTTAAACGCATCTAGCTGCGTTTAATTTTTACGGAGCCGATCGTTTACAAGCTCTACTGCTTCTGTTGCAATTTGGTGAATTTGGCTGAAAGCTTTAGCTACGACCGCTATCACACGGTCATCGGCATACCGAAGAAAGCAAAGCTCTGCGTCATAAAAACTAATCTACAATAAGGGACCGATCATAGACCCTTGAAGAACACCTGCTGTAACTCCACTTTCCGATGGGCGGTATAATGGCGTCGTTCCTAAAAGAAAACTATCATTCTTTCGCTTTACCATGACTTTCGTGTCCTCCTCCCCGTTGATTTGAGTCCGCATCGTCGCATAGTCTCCAGTGGGTGTGTGAGTGTTGCACATATATATTTCACTTTTTCTTAAAACATTGGATTTACGCTTTATAATGCATAGGTTATTACGGTTTTCCATTTAAACGCTTGTAGGTATGTAGAAATATTATAGGACATGACTGGTAAAGCAAACGAAAACAGGAAAACGTAAAAATCAAAAAAAAAAAAAATAAATAAACAGAAAAAGAAAAAGTAACCTCCAACATTAAGGTAAAACTTTGGCGCCAGTTTGATAACTCATTTAAAAATAAACACACACGAGCGTAACGCATATATAACGTAAGACTAAACACATGTTAACACTTTTTAACTCTAGCACCAACGCTTGTTGTACAACCATTTACTACGTGTGCCGCATAAAACACTTTTCACTCTCTCATAAAACTTTTGCCAATGTACTATACAGTACTATACAGTAACAACAATATCAACACTAGCTGCAGCAGTAGGACTATAAAACTGTGCAAAGCTATGCAATACATTTATATACGTTTGTGAACGTTTGTATATATGTGTACTTATATATACATATATACATATATATGTGGATAGATGTTTTCTTCCTTTTTTTTTTTTTTTGTCTGTATGTTTGAAAATTAACACAAAAACTAAACTTGAAATAATGATGACGATAAAGTTCACCGAACAAAAATACAAAAATAAAAATAAAATAAAAGTTTACCATTTCTGCAATGATGTGTTTGATCAGAAACTGCTGCTATTCGTTGTTGTGTCGTTATGTTGATACTAATGATATAGTTGTTCCTTCTCTCATGTTTAGTGTTTGCGCTGTTTTTCTGTTTGAAAAATTAATGTAATTGTTTTTTGCCGTCTTTTTTTTTCTTTCTCGAACAAAACAATTTATTAAAAAATAAACATTGTTTAACAACTAATTAAAAACAAGTTTTCATGAGACTTAATTTAATATCGTACATTTGCGAATTTATTTCCTCGTCTCTACATCCGTACACTCGAAAAGTTTTCAGTGATTTATGTGCGAATATGTACGTGCCGGCAAACATGTGTTCAGTTGTCTACGTAATTGTGCCAAAGGGGAGAATTTATTACTAAAACGATTTAGAAAATTATATTCACGTATAACTCACAACATCGAAATTATCTATAAAAGTAGAAAAATCATTAAAATGTACAATAGCTTCAGCTTTGTTAATGAATCGGTCAAGATTCATACGTTCGCGAAATATTAATTAATTATTGATGGCGTCAACGTTTCAGACATTGATCGATAACTTATTATAATTGAAAATTATTCCTTTTGTTCATTCATGTTATCTCATGTCCATACCCTACCTGCCAACCATAGCTGTGTTACAAGCCCATCGTTCGGGTCAACATATGGATTGCGGACAAAACAATACAATCTCTTACCTGAAATAAGTAAATAAATGTGGCTTAGTTTATATTACCTGGAAGTTTATTTGCATTAAATCGTAACGGAGAGAGAGAGAGAGAGAGAGGAGGAC
>CCAG010015090.1:0-16625 GCA_001077435.1 Glossina morsitans morsitans
AATCGACTCGAGTCACTTTCTGAATCGTCCTAATCATGTCTGTCTGTCCGTCCGTCTTTCCATATCGGTTTCTCATGTTTAACCTATAGATCGCAGTTTTCAAGATAATTTGATGGAATTTGGTGCATCGACAACTTTTGGCCCAACGACCAACGCTATTGAAAATGGTTCGGATCGAAGCTCTTTTTCGAATATTTTTGACATAAAAGGTCTTATTTCAAAAAGTTGTAAGCGAAGTGGAGTACGGTATTTAATGGTGGGCCGTTACCAACTGTAACCCTTTTACTTGTTTTCCTTATTGCAAAGTAAATGTAAGTTTATCATTCTACCAATGTGTTGTAGTCGTACCTTAATACCGTACAGTTATTAATTATTATTCATTTTGGACTTTAATTTAATTAAAAAAAAAAAAAATTAATTATACAAATAAATAGATAAGAAAATGTCCGCTTCAATTAATTTTAAATAGGGCGGTACTTGGCTTGCAAGCTATGGATGGATGCCTGTGGGTTGAACACGAGAGTATACGAACATTGATATAATAAAGCAAGAATCCATCTCAGACTCTTTCATCCGTTGCATGCTTTCGCACAAACTTAACATACCCTCGTACCGCAAACGTCCTGAGGATGATGAATTATAATCACGGTCGTAGGCTATTAGTTCTTTCTTATCGTTTGTACACAACTTTTCTACGTCTTCCATGAATTGGGGACAACTTGACATTATTCTCAGCTCATTTTTATTAATATTACAAAAGCTTCAGTAAAATGAAACCAGACTTGATATCACTCCCCTATTCGACTTGTTGCTTGCTATTGAAAATAACGAAAATGAACGATAACGACTTCGTAGCGAAGTAGATTCCTTCAAATGCAAATCTTAACAAGCAAAATACAGATGTCTCTGTGTGTTTTACGTCTGCACCTGACATGAGTACAAATACAGCAAAATGGACTTATCTTGCGTATATAGTGCCGAGAAATAGAGATATATTCAATTGTCAAAAGAAATACATCTTCAAACACTACCGCCAGATGTAGGCGTTACCGTCGTTACGTCTCCATGGATTTTTATGATAAAGTCTACACCGGTCGATTAAGTTATGGTACAGACTTCAAATTTGACAAAAACATTGCATATTATGTCAGGCAGGTTGACATTGAAAATGGCCGAAATCGATCGAAGGACATATTCACAGAACAAACTATATATCGTTGGAATGATTATTGATTCACACAATATTGGTTCCATTTGTTCGCAGGAACTAAGTTAACATTTTTTGTGACCGAATTTTTAACTAACTAACATGTGTTCGCTTGTAATATTTCTTCGAAAAATTATATTTTAACTGTATATTGATTTAAGTTCCTTCCCTACGAGACTTCATTTAACAGAACTCTGTTAGTGGCTTAACAGGCCGTAGCTAAAATTTTTGGTATGTCTTTGCTAATTATATTTAAATACAAGTTCACACTCTTCACGAACTGAATATCGAAACTAAAAATCGATTGAAGTCATATGTGTCCACTTTGCGTTTCTTCACATTGTAGTTCGCTCTAGAAAAGTAAGCTTGATTTGTTGTTGTTTTTTTATCGCTCTGCTCCGATTAAATTCGAAAAATCGATCTTTTAATGTCCAAAATTTTATTATTAATGAAGGCTTCATGTCGCGTTTGTGAATCAGAGAAAATTTGCTGAAAAGCTCTACTGGAAGAAGCCAATAATTGACCATAGATAAAGCAGAGCATGACTATACGTTTTTCCCCAATTAATACAATAAGCTATCAAGTATTTCCAAGTCGCATGCACACACACACACAAGTTGAAAAATGTGATATTTAAAATACGACATGCGGATCAATATACTTATGCTTTGTGCTCTATTTTTCAATTCAATATGGTTGTGGTGGTATAACCTAGCGACAGTTTTGGTAAATCCGGCCAATTTAGAGTAAAATTTAGCTTTTATTTTGGTTCATTCCGACAAAGCATATATAAGCCCGGCTTCAGTATCAACCAGGTCTGCCTGAAATGTAGCTGAAAATGAATAAAGGCAATTCGCGGCAGGGGAGGTGGAGAACAATAACAGCAAAGGAGAGAAAAAAAATCGAGTTTGAATGAATTCTTTAAATATTAGATGTTTGCACAAATTTTGATCAGCGACTTCTACAAGCAAAAGCGATAAAGAAATGGTAAATACCAGTGAACATAACGGTCGAGTTCGATGGTTTTGACCTTTCTTTATGTAAAATAAAAGTTTCCCATTCAATACTATTGATCTATGCAACGTATGCCGACGCTAATCATGGAGCGTTCAAAATTCTTCTTCTTCCAAATTCATTACTTTTGTTATTTGTTTGAAGAAATCTTCTGCCCAAGCCCACCAAACACCTTCAGAGGCTTACGACGATGCTGCTCCATCATATCCCGATTGTGGGTTTTCGGTTCAACGATTTAAAATTCACGACACGAATTGACTGAAAATGTCATTTTTTCGGCACTTGTTGCAAGAGTTGTTCAGGATACCGTGTTTCAGCTCGAATGGGAAGTTGTACCACAACCAGCGTACTCACCAGATATGACACCCCCTGATTACCACCTGTTCGGATTGGTGCAGCATGCCTTGGCTGGCACGGAGTTTTGCAAAGTTGAAGAAGTGCGAAAATGGGTCAGTCGGTGACACGCTGGCAAACTAATACAAGTTCTCTCGATATGATATCGCAAAAATATTATAAAATTCTGTAGAAAGCGATGTTAACTATTTTGATTATTATATAATATATTATATCAATTTTTCGTAATAAATGCTTCTTTCAAGCGAAAAAGTGATCAAAATTTTTTCAAACACCTAATCTATTGTATGCGTACGTGTTTACGTACGATATTATGTTGCTTACCAATGCAATGTACTATCGTAAATTAGTGGACCGAGACGCTAAAAAAACGCAAGTGTGAGGGTGTGCAGGCAATATCAGGACGAGAATGTTGAGAATGAGAAAACCAAACAGCTGCAACAAAATATGCGAATATTGGGAAAAACTATTTTATCTCTAGAGAACACTAACTATTGATGTGCCTTATATGTAAGCAAAGGAATTGTCGACAGTGTTGGACGTATTCTTAATCGCTATAGGCGCTCGAAAAAGAGAGGGAGACAGAAGATGCTGATAGCTCCCATCCCGGAATTGTATTCTAATATTCTCCAGATGTAGGCGGCATATATAGATCACATTATTATCTTTCATTTTGCCTTTGTTCTTTTACTAAAAATAAATCTGGTGTTCATAACTTCTCCTGTCCGATAAGGGAATCAGCACTGCAGCATTTGCAAGACCGATTTGTATAAGATGGTGAAAAAGTTATGACCATGTCGCGTATGATACACCAACAGGTGCTCGTATAATACACAGAACGACAGAAATTATGTATTGATAAGCTTGTACATTTCTCTCTCACTTGCCCTCTTCCCTCTTTCGAAAAAAAAAAAAATTCGTCATTGAACGTCCAAAAAAATATATCATAGAATATCTTAAGCCCGACTTTCAAAAAAAAGTTATTTTAAATATAACGAGTGAGTTGATGGGATTCGCACAACAACGCTGCCTACGCTAAGCTTCTTCGGAGTCTTCAATATGCCATGAATGTTTAAGAAATCTGATACAATCTCTCCTCCTATGCGGGGGAATATGAAAGTGAATACTATTCGGTCCCTTTTGATGGTATTTTTTTAAATATTAAAAATATTATCAATCAATTCAATAAGATCTAGAAAAACAAAAACAATCATTTAAACTTTGTATGTATATAAATATAATAGGTTGGGGGGAACGTTCTATCGTATGTTAGTTAGTATCTACAGGTAATTTTGCTCGTCGCGTCAAACCAAAAAGTTAGAAAACGTCATTTGGCGGTCTCATTATCCAATGAATATGTCGTTGAGTGGACGAGCGCTACTGTCAAAACCTTTCATCACTTAGTTAAGGAGTGCAAAGTTAATAAAATGCAATGGATACAGTCCGCTCAAGACCCTACATATTGTAAGAGTTTCCAGAAAGCAACGAAAAATCTTATGCGACACGTTGGGAAGTGAAGCTGTATAAGTTTGGATCTGCCAAAGATTCCGAAGATTGCAGACTCAAAGAAAATGGTCGTTCTAACCGATAATTATGTTTTACGGTCCACGTTAGAGAGCAATCCATATCTAACCATTCGCTTGTAACAAATGATAAAGTTCTTTCAAAACACTTCATGTGGTATACAGTTTCAGAAAGTTGTATAAGTTTGGACCTGTCAAAAATCCTAGAGACTGCAGACTCAAAGACTATAACATTTTGCCATCCACGTTAGAGAGAGTAGTAACCCATATCCAACTAACTACTTTGCCTTTGAGTAGGAACTCGGCATCTACTAATCGCTTGGTGAGGAACACATAAAACCTCTTCAAATTGCAATGTTTTTATTTATAGTACGACAGAACTTTTCCGCCAACCTAATATATATATTATTCATTTCGTTGCAAAGTTTTTTGTAAATAAAAACAAATAAAGAAAAATTAAAAAGAAATTTTTATAAAAACATTATGTAACATCACATATATATATTATATTAGGTCATGTAAAAAGTCGCTGCGGTTTTTTCTGCGGTTTCGAGCTTCTTTTTGTAGTCTACTCTTTTCAAACGATTCCAAACCGTCATGTGGTTGATGTTTAGTGCCTCCGTTATTCCTGAAAGCTTACGTGCCGGTCTCACAGCCTGTTGCATAATTTCATCGACTTTTCGACCAAAGCGAGGTATATTTTTGACATCGAAATTTCCGGGAAGAAATCGAGCATTCTTACACCTTACCCTTCAGAAATCTTTTTTCTTTGTGTTGCATCGTTTTTGACTTTTTTTTAGTAAAAAAGCATTATAAAGCGTATTTCTTCAGATATTTGACTCACTTTCAAAACAATATAACTTTTTACACGAGCGAAGAAAATTGGAAGATTATCTGGACAAAAAATGTAAGTTGAAATGTCACCTTTTAAGCAGATGTTCGCTTGAGACAATCAGGTGAGTGTTGCCCGATATATATCGGCATTAACACTATCCTGCGGAAAAAACCGCGAAGATTTTTTACATGACCTAAGGTATAAATAAAAAGCTTATAAAGGAAAACAATTTGTATTTAAAAGAATATTAAAGACAAGAACAACAAGTCTTATTGAAATTAAAAAAAAACGCGAATTGTGTAAACAAACTTTGCAACGCACTTGCTTTTGAAGCACATATTAGAAGAAAACAAGATACGCCGCCATTGTGCGCGGGAGATAGATTTTGGGGTCAAGCGATTAGATTAAATGAATTCACGTGAGGCTAAATAATATTAACAAATGCATGCGTTACGATAATATGCGTTACGAAAAATAATAATCTGAAAAAGGTATCAACACGTTCATCACTAACTAAATAATTTTGATTAGATCGCGAAATGAAAGAAAAAATTTTAAATAATAAACGAAAACACTGCACGAATGATGATTAATCCAACTGAGTACTAAGTACGTAGTATGAAAAGGTTTAGTTCATTTTTATTCGCAAACTGAAAGTAATACAAATAACTTACGAAAATAAAGAAGAAGAAAAATCTATGCAAAGCATGAGATCAGCAGCTTGAGATTTTTATGCGGTTTAATAATAACAATAAACGGACACATGAGAATCAATCGAAAACGAATATGCTCGCGTTTATTATAAAGGCCTCAGGCCAATTGATCGACTTGGCCTGCGCTCTTAAGTTTCAGTGATTTAGAATAATTATTATGACATCATTTTAAGGTGCCTCTTAGGGATAAGGCCGTAAGGGTCCTTTTTCTCCCTTTCAAAATCTATGGAAAGACATGATAATAAATCGAAAACGAATATCCTCGCGTTTATTACAAAGGAAAGGCCTCAGGCCAATTGATCGACTTGGCATGCGCTCTTAAGTGTTAGTGATTTAGAATAATTATTATGAAATCATTCTAAGATGCCTCTTAGGGATAGAATAAGGCACTGCTAATTCTTTTCCTCTCTTTTAAAGCTTCCTTCCCTTTCCAAAATCTTGAAGCATTATCTAAATTTTTTTATTTAATTTCTTTTCGTTGAACAATTGAAAGTCTTGTGAAGAGTATTCAATACGACCCATGCACTTTCTCCTATTCCCATACCAACAGCACGTACAGTTAGAGCAGAGAAATGAGAAAAGTTACTAAGGAGGACTGATGCGCTGAAGGCAATGCTGAATGCATAATATTTTTTGTTATGATTTTTACTATAGCAATGCAGTGCAAGCTATGCGTGCAATTATAAACAATCTGAGAGATGGTTCATCGCGCATCATGCGGTCAATCGATAATCGATAATGTACCTCCACACCTCTTTTTCCTGTCTCACTTCTTTCTGATCACCATCGAATATGTGCAAGCGGTTGGTCCTTATTAAGAAAGAAAAAAAAAATTAATATGCAATCATTGTGTTCGACGCCTAAGCTATAAGGTATTTGAATAATGATTGATGTGTTGTTTCGGATTTTGTGATTTAATGCTATGTCTATTTGCGATTAATTTTGTTTTCTGTAAACCTCTTATTCTGCGTAGGGAGAACTTGTCCCACAATCTTCATCGCGTCATATTCAATCTTACATTTCAAGTTGAATATGAATTTTTGTTCAATCCTATCGTATCATACTTAAAATACATAGTCACAAGATAATGTTGGCTTAAGAACTAAAGCCAGTTATAGTTAAGTAGTTAGGAGTTGAAGTTCTAAAATCGATCTACCCAGCTCAGCTGGTTGTAGGTCGACACTTTATAAAATAATAAAATTATTACACTAATAATAAAAAACTATTTGCAATTATCATAAAAAAAAAGCTGACTCCCCATTGTCGACATGCGCGATGCGAACATGCTGGGCGAATAAAGATTTTTATAGCTAAACAACGTTCAACGTTTACTTTTCATCGAAAACTTTCTGCTTTCTTTCAAGGAAAATTGCCGCACTTAACAAAGCCAACAACACTGAAGCCTTACCCTGTAAATGATAGCCTGCTTAGAAAAACTATTTGTTATGATCATAGCAGTCTCAACAGGCCTCCGCTCGAAGAATCGAAACGAGACTGCAAGATAGCCATTAGGTCCCGCTGCCGCGTGATCCTGGTTAAGTGGCTGACGTTGTTTAGGGTGAACTTTAACTTTTCAAAGTCTTCAATGAAGAAGTAGATGACAATTCCTCTCTTTTTCTATCAAACATTAAAAATTTATTGTGAAAAAACGGAACATTACGTTTTTTTTCAAAGTAGAGGATCCATCACCAGCCACTGGTTTTTCCCGTTTTACTGGCAACATTCGCATACCACACTCTTCAACTTTTAAGGCTACCGCGAATCCAATTTTTGATATCTTCATGGAATATGAAACGTTGATCAGACAGACTATGTGCCATCGATCGAGGAAAGCTATAATGAGAAGGAGCAATGTCCGCTGATTACAACGTCGAGCTATATGATTTTTGGCTTATCATTCTCATTCTTTATAGCAACTGGATCAATTACTGTTGGCAGTATACCTTAGTAGTGGTTTCGTTTGGTTGGAACAAAAAACAATAAATTGCTCACTCCCATTCCCCCCCCCCCCCCCCCCTCCTTAACACCCAAATGGGGTAGCCATAGACATTTCCCTTTATCGTCGATGTTGACGGTTCCCCTACCCTTTATCATAGTTATTTAAGCATTCCGTGTCGCAACGCATTCACATTTCATCTTTCAAAAAGGCGAAGCTTAGCAACACCATCCTTCAAATTCGGCAGGAAAAGTAAGTGTTCGCCCAAATAACGCTTACGACTACCTTGAGTAACGGCCTTACTTCTTGCATAATATTGGGTAACTTGCTTGCATTTAGTTGTAAAGTTAAAGCGAAACAAGATCATTGATGCATTATTTTGGCATTGCAAACCTCTCGATAAATTTAAAATGATTTCCTACATTGTATGAGCGAGTTTATGTAAAATAACAATTGTTCTCTATTATCGTTAATTGCTTTATCAATGGGAAGTTAGGTGAGAGAGAAGATGTGCGGAGTATGCGGTTTATTATTTGCTTTTATTTCTCTCTTTGTGCGTAAGTGCGCTCGCTCGCTTGCGTTTATCATGTACCATTAATTATGTTGATAAGGGAAGACATTCCTTCAAGTTTATTAATGCATGCAAATCATGCATATAATGTAATATAAATCAATTAAATGCATAAAAGCACAATTATGACAACAACAACAACAACAACAGCGACAACAATAGCAGCAGCAACAACATTATTATGCCATTTCATCCATGTAAGTGATCTTACTGTTTAACGATATTTATTCTAGGTATGGATTTGACCTGAGAGCAGGCAATGAATGCATTCTCCTTTCCATTACTCTGCTTAGAAATATGAAATTTCGGGAAATGAAAATTGGAAAGCAATTGAGGGGATCCGACCGATCGAAAGAGAGTTTTTTCGAAATTTCAGAGTATCTCAGCTTTAGTCAGGTTTTTATGAAGTTTTCAAGTGCAGTGATAGGGAAAAGCGGCGACCACAATGAAGTTGACCAGAACGGCCTATTTGGGGAGATTCATAAGTAATCATCAGGTGCTTCACATTTGGTACCTAATCAAAAAGTATAAAGCTTTATCACTTCGTTTTTTAACATTTAGTTGTATGCTGACGACAACAAATGATGGTTTCTTTGCGTTTTGGAAGCTCTCGAGACACGACACCTCCCTCATCTCGCGTAATACAGAGCATAAGATTAATGTGCCATGAACAATCTATCTTGGCCCGGTTGTTGATAGTTCATCCAACCTTCGCCATGGTTTTCTGCTTTTCGGACTTTGTCTCCATTTTTTTTTACACCGTTTTTCTTTAAATTAAGGGGAGAAACGAAGCGGCGAGTGTTTTTTGCAGTTTTGAAAACTTGTGAAACTTCGATAAGGTAAAGCGTTAAAATAATACATTCATGTCGAGTTGGCTCAGTATTATCTAGTAAGCTGAATTGGGGTGACGTGCACCATCTCCCGGAAATGCCATCAAATATATAGGAAATGCTTCAAGAAGAAGGCAGGTCACTCAATACAGAGATATTCGAATGAAATCAAGGAAATATGAGTTGTGTCAGAGTATTTTAAATAGTAGAGTACATGATACTACAGATGGAAGGAGTGATGTTCAGTATTGAGCCTCACAAGTAAAAATGGCAAGGTATTTCTCTTCCTTTATAAAGATATTCGCAAATTCGGTGTGAAAAGAAATTAAGTTAAGAAAGTCATCAGAGAGAAGAGGCTTTTCCTTTTAAACAAGCTTTTGATCTTCGATGTGTTTCCTTAACGCAGCCCTCTTCACAGTATTTGCTTCAATCAACAGCAACAACAACGAAAGATAGCTAAAGAACTAAAGGTTATAATCTAGCTACTAGCCTTTTCCACTTGTTACATGATGCATTGCTATACCTCCAGTCCTGTTTTGGCTCTTCGCTGCCTTGGAATATGAAACCAACTGTTAAAACAATTTGCCTCTGAACTAAATTCGTTCGTGATTCTTGTACCATGAATATTTAAAGATCATTATTAAACAGAAGACCACCAAAAGACATGACTCACTGTGAGAGCAATCTTTTCTTGATAGCATGGTGAGAAATCCCTAGAATTGGCCAAAACAAACAATGTAAACAAATATAACGTACAAAAAATAATCACAGAAAATCTTTATAAAGTAGAAGAAAAAAGTAACGCATTTTCATTACTATAAACATTGCTTTCAAATTTCTTCTGCTCTCTCAACTTGCCCTAATTCAGCGTTCAATCATGGTGTATACTTTTACAATATTTACAAGTTATGTAAAATTTCTACCGAAATTCACATGCTGTCATGAAAGTATTGTATCGCAGCCGGAAATAATCGACTTAGACGTGTAAATCGAAACGGTATAAAAAAAAGATTTTAATCCCTTTGGAAACTTTATAATTTTCCGCGCCAATAAGATGCTGAAGAATAGGCTGAATGTTTCGATGGAATTGACTTATCACATGCGAAGTTAAGGGAAATCGTTCTTAATGAAAATTTGTTTAATGTACTCTTCTTTTTTATATAACTTTTGAATTAGTTTTTACTTACCGGTAAAAGCGAAGTTGTTATTGCGAAGTTTATTATTAATTAAACTTTAATGTACAAAATATGTATAAAAAAGTTATTTAAAATTTTTACTTATTTTTTTGTTTCCTGTTCATTTTCTTTTTGAATTTTCATTATAATTAAAGCTTTAATTTAAATAAATAACTTTTTTTATTTAGGAAATTAAAGAATTTTGTTATTATTTTTAGTGTTAGTTTGGCTTTTATACTTTATACGGATAGTAGATCCCTGAAGAACAATATTCTTTGCCGTTGGGACAGAACTAAACATAACTATACATATATTTATAAACTAATTTAGTTTAATCATTTATTTATTTATTTATTTATTTTTTTTTTTTTTTTGAAATTGTAAATATTAATCACTTTACTGTTTGTTTTTCTTTTTAATATTTAAACACGTGAATATAAATATACTTATATATGGATTGTTTCTATTTAAAAACTCAGTTTTAAAAAATTGCGATAGAAAAATACGAAATGTTTTAAGAAAACGAATTTTTTACTGTTTGTTTACATTACGCCGCTTATATATACATACCGACACCACAAGCTTTCACGCACACAATCACATAATTTGTTATTACTTCTGTTATTTTGTAATCTACACAAGTTTGCATTTAAATATGACTTCTTTAATAATAAAATTATATCAACACAATTAGAAAAAACGTACGCGCACATAAGGGAAAACTTATTAATGAATTGTGAAAAATTCTGAATAATAAGAAAAACGGCAAATAAAAATTTGACTGACGTTTGTTCTAATTGGGAGATAGAATGCATAAGAAAGAGAACACTGTTATAAATTGGAGGCATTGCCACCCTCATAAAAAAAAGTAAACAATACATTTTCTTTTTCTCTGGTTTTTTATAAAAAAGCGCTCTCTTATAATAAAACGTACTCGCTACTGCGTGCATATAAACCCACACACACAACACATACGCATATACTTTACAGAGATGAACACACGCATTACAGGGCGAGGTCTTAAAAAAAATACCGAATGGGAAACAAACTGAATTACCCCATATTTTGTTCACTTAACAGAACTCCCTGCCGTCCAAGAACTTTCATCTTTTTAATATGTTTGTAATTTATTAAAATAAAAACTTAAACTACGTGCATCGAATAAATGATCATCTTTGTCCTTTCAACCGATGAAATTAAGACAAAACAAAAATTTTTAATATATTTAATTGTGTTCTTCCGCATTTTATAAACAAAGAACAGCTGAAAAACAGAATTTGCTGCCATTTTCTGTAATGTGGGATCCTATAACAGCTGAAGGGTACAATTTGATTTTATTTTCCTCTAATATTAAAGTTATGGAACGAAAAAAACTGGAGGTTGTGGAGCTGAACAACTGAAAACAAGTAAAAAATACTATGCAATAAACAGACCAATTTTTTCATATCTCTTCTTAAACAAATGTTAGGACTATAATTATTTCCTTAAAATCCAAATGGCTGACTCGATGTTTGCTATTTTTTTTTTTCTCCAGGAACAGGACTATAGAACGGACTTAATAATCCATTGTTACTTTTTTCCGATTTTCCATAAAATTTTGTCTTTTTGCTATTGACCGGTCAACGGAGTATTTATTGCAAAGTCCACTGCTCCTGCCCACTACACAGCTACACGGACAGGACCTACTTTCATTATGTTTTTTTACAATGTACACATTATCCAATTTATTTATGTTTATTTTAGACGATTTACATTTTGCACTTTTTAATAATCTCATAATTTCTTTTTTCTTTTACTTATTTATTTTATTGAAAAATATTGAAATTAACTATATTTTCGCAAACGGTTTATCTTTTTTCTTTAATACTTTCGGTTTGCAATAGTTCTCTATTCTGTCATCCAACACAAAACTCTCGCAAAGCACACACTCACACATATTCTAATTCATAAAGAGCGAGAGAATACAAAGGAGTAGCAAAGGCAACAGCATTGCTGCTACTTCTCTGCTTTGTAAGGAAAAAAAAAAAGAAAAAAAAAAGAATAAAAAATGACGAGCAAGTATAGAATAAGAAAAAATTTTCCACATGCTTTTTTCCACTAAAATCACTTATTTTCTAGAAGTTTTTCTACTCTATTTTCACTTAATCGTACGCACACTATATGGAATTCGTTGTTAACCAAATTTTTTAGACGTTTTATTAATGCATAATAAATAAAATTAATTCTATTTTTGTGAAAAAATCTTTTCTTCTCCTTATTACCGTTAGTGTTGCCAGAACTGTATAAAATTTTAATAACTCACGTTTGATCCCACGAAATTTTTGCAAGAAATTTTCTTATTAGAAATTTTTCGCAACTTTATTGGGTAAAATGTTGTTACATTTTTGTTAATTTTTATAGTAATATAATTTACCCTGTGCTAAATTGCATTTCTTTGATTTCTTTCAACCTGTTATCAGCAAGGAGTTTAATTGAGTTTAGTTGCTAAATATTTTCTTTTTTTTGGGTTTTTTTGCACCTTCAAATTTAAAGAATTATTTTTTCTAACGAAATTCTTTGTTGCTTAAGGTGATATATAAATGAAACACAATTAAATTATTCCATCTAAATATTTTTACATTGCCAGGTCACCACTTAAAACGTTTCGTTGTCCCTTATTAACTTATAATGTAAGTATGTTTTTGTTTTTGTGTTTTTTAATCAATTACGGGGAAATACAGAATTCTTAAATTTTTCGTTTGTTTTTGCTAGTTTTTAGGCAAGAATAAATTATTATTAAGCATGTTTTTCATAAAAGAAAATATTTATACGAATGAATAAATGAATTTCCTTGTGAATGAATTATCTAAATGTGTTTAGATCATTTGCTTTCATAAACGGCATTGCAAAGCCGTTCGATAAACTATGACAAGCTTATCAAACTTATGGAGATACAGCTATAAAGAATGAATTATTCACTCTTCTTGCTCGCGAGGAAAATGCAAGAAGGAAAATTTTAGGAGTACATTTATTTAAGTACTATTAAGAATTTTTTTTTATTTTTCTTATAGAGTTTTATGTCTAAGAAAATGGAGAAAAATTTAAATGAAGAAAATAAACATGCCATGGAAATGGAAATGGAAAGCAAGAAAGATATCGAGAAAAAAGCAACTACAGAACCAGACGATGAATCAGATGATGAAGAAGAAGAAGGCAGATTTCGAATTGTACCGAATGCGACTACCATTTCGAACGATCATCCGCATCTCTTTCCAAAGGTATATCGATTCTATTTCAATCTTGTAAAAGACATCGAAATCGAGATAAATCGAGTTGGACCAAGTTTTCCATATCATCCTAGTGTGTATCTTCATAAGGCTCATAGTTGTCACAGTCTATACCTAAATTATTTTATAAGAAAACATTTAGCTACTAAACATGATGTGGAGCTTACGGACCATCGTACTGAGACGGTGATCGAAGAACCCGATCGCTTTGAGACAGGGACAAATCCTAAACTAAAGGCAGCTCTCGAGAAACACTATAAAATATTCACTGATAGAAATACGAAAGCTATTGATGTTCACTATAGTGTGAAAGTGGTTTCTCTTTCACATACGATATTTTTTCATTATGAAATACCGAAAGGTGAATTTCATGCTTATTACGAAAATCTACTGGCTATCGTTAAATATTTGGACAGTTTGGTCTATAATACTGTTGAAATTAACCCATGCACAGGTTGTGAATATTTTAATGGCGATGCCAATATCATATTCGATGGTGAAGTAGTTTTTCAAATAAAAACCTCCAGATTCTTTTCATTAGAGTGTAACGACCCCTTTATAAGGAAAGAAAAATTCTCACAATTAGCTTTATATTCGTTTGGTTATTATAAAAGAACTGGCAAGAAAATTTTAAAGCTTGTTATCTACAATCCCCTCTTGGGTTGTGAATACGTACTGCAATTGAACGATATCGATTACGAGCAGTTCGAAGAGGCCTTAGACCGAGACGTAACACTATTACAATTATTATTCCCCATGTCATCTGAAAGTGACGATTCAGATGATACGAAAAAATCAGAGTAAAAAGAAATCAAATAATCATTCCCAGTGGATTTGTTTGCGTGTAATGGACGAAAATTTATTTGTTTTTTTATATCTTAGGCATACCTTTTGCATTATGCAGCATTAGAAGACGGTTCGATTTTTGATTAGCTTCAAAACTAATATCGATTTAAATGTTGTTTGTCCGTCTGTTGCCTTGTTTAAAATATTTGTCTTCATTTTAGTCTAATATCTTTACAACCCAAAGCAGATATTAAACTAAAAAGTAAACTTAAAAGTAAACTAAGGACATGTGGCCAATGCAAACCCACATTTACGGTCCTTTTAAGAGATGTTAAGCCAACATTCAAATATTTCGTACAGCCCCCTTAAAAGGTGAAAGCAACAAGAGCTAGAGGATATCAAAGATTATATATATCCTTGTAATTTGTTTGCTCTCGTCAGGTAAAGTCTTAATGCCCTTACCTTTAGTTATTTTCTCGAAAAATGTGGAAAATAAAATTTACTCATTATCGTTTTTTGTACAATAATCCAAGTGTTTATGTTATTATGCATGTGTGTGCATGTTATTCTTCGAATATTTTATCAGTAAAAATTATTAACTTCAAGTAAACAATTCTAAACGGTGACATACAAATATTACGCGAAATAATGCATTAAATTTGAAGATTAATACGTAACACTTAGTCGCACCCACGAGCTTTACCTTGGCATTTTTGATGATTTTATTAAATATTTGTAACAAATTTCAATTCACTATCTTCTCTAAGTTGTAGGGTACAGTTTTTGCCGTGCGATAACTGTTCATCCCTATAATCAAGTTTGACTTGTGATTTCAAGTAACTAGAGCCAGTAACTATTAGCCAGACTCCTCTCAATGTTACCTTTTCGGATCTATAGGCGAATGGAACTAAATCTCATACATATGCAAACACACACACACACATCTATATACGTAAATATAATATATATACATCTATATTTGTATATGCGTATATAATATATATACAAACATACACACATATAGTATGTGCTAATATAATGTATCTACAGGTACACGATATATGTCGGTTCTGTATATATCAATATACATAAATATGTAAATATAGTTTTCTTCTTCTACGTTCATAATGGTGGTTTAAGGTAGGGTGTTATGGATATAATTGTTACTTTGTTCTTGTTGCTTCAATTTTGTCTTTCTTTTGTTGTTATCTTCACAAAAATTTGCTTGAAACGTTTCTTTAAAAAAAAAAAAAAAGAGAAATAAAAACTCCAAAGGTTGAAATTTTTCTCTGATTAAAATAAACCTGAACAAGGAGAAAGAGAAGAAAATTTAAATGCACGAAATTTAAAATAAATTCAAATGCAATTCGCTTACACGGTTTCATATCACATTACCTCCGGCAAATGTAGTGAGTAAAAAAAAAAAAAGAAAAAAAAAGCTATTGGGCGATACGAACACAATAACAAAACAACGATTATATATGCAGCACCCTACATTAAATCCTTAAACCTTTAAGTACTGATTATAAAAACTTGAAAAACACAAGGTAAAACGTTAGTCGGGCAAGACCGACCAATAATCTACACTACTTCACTTACACCTTTATCTTCGTCATATTAGGCAACATGGCGTAAAGTTTTTAATGAACGGGCTTTGCTCGACTATAGTATTTTTACCTATTTTTTCACACAATACCAAAAATTAGTTGCCCTATAAAGACTTACTCCTTATGAGAAACCTTAAAAAGTAAACCTATGTACAACAAATTTGTCACCAAAATCGTTAAACTTGTTTATGGAATGAAAATTTTATGTGGATTAAAAATTCCACCATAAAATACTAACACTATCCGACATTAATTATGGTAAGAGTGATGTTAAGAGTACGCAAAAGGGAGCAAATCCAGAGCCGGATTTGAAATAGACTAAGCTTTTGTTATAACAAAGGATTTCCCATAAACTATTATTTGAATCGATTGAACCCTCCATGTTCATTTGTCTAGCGGCGGTTGTTGCTCGTGCCAGACTAGAACGTTCTAAATAAAGTACCGCTATTGCATTGAGCTATGATTGGCACGTAAGGATTCCATTCCACAATATGTATTTTTTCTCATACACTACTTTCTGAGTGGCTTTTCTTCATTTTTACAGTCTCTAAATTTGATTTTTACAAATTTGAGAAACTCTACGATTGATTTTCACAAATTTTGCGAGAGAATGCTTATACGAGAAGAAATCCTTTGTATTTTTGGAAAGTAAATTAGGTCTGCTAATGTTATAACCTGTATGGTGGCGGTCATAGTATAATTATGTATGCACATCCGTGTGCGAGCAAGTAATATAATTAAAATAAAATGGCCGATAAACATAATACGAATAACGAAGAGGGGTTATTTTCTTTTTAATAACTTGCAA
>CCAG010015091.1:0-46685 GCA_001077435.1 Glossina morsitans morsitans
AAGATTTCCATGAAAACTGATCCTTTGTAGAGCAGAAAAATCTCATACAAGATTTATACAAACATTTTTGGATCCTGCCGCATGTTAGGAGTAAACTTGTACTGCATTTGGTTGCGTTTTGGGCCCGCTTCCCCATAAATACGCACATGAAAAATATGCCTTTATATAGACACAAGATATAGTTTTTGTTTTCTATAATAAAAATAAAAATTGTTTTAGACAATGTGGTGTAGGATATTTAATGGTCGGTCTTGCCCGATTATAATGTTCTTACTTGTTTTTTATCTATTCTCCTCATCAAACTTTTGTTGCTGTATTTTTTACAATAACACTTACAGGGGATGAGGCCCAACCTATAGACCGACATGTTCCAAATATTGCTTCAATTGTTCTTTTTAATCAAAATTAGAAGAAAATGAAGAAACTTTCATCATAAAATATTAAAAATGAAATTTTTTCCTTATAACTCACCTTTCGTAGGGATAATTAAGGGGGAGCAAAATCAAAAAATCAATCATTTGATCCAAATTTCTCTTTTCAATTTAGTGAATCGAAATCTTATTACTCAGCGATTTTTTTCGGAAAATTTTAAAAATTGCAAACATTTTTCCGCAAACCGTTATTTTGGGAACGATCGACGTACCAGCTCCCGTCAAAATATCTTAAAAGTTGCGACGTAAGCGTTGATTGCAAAACACGCAATGAAGAGACATCAGTGAGTGGCACAGACAAAGCTTACACATATTCAGAAAGTGATTCTAAGTCTATCGGTTTATCGGTATATATCGATACATAAGTCCGCACAAAGCAAGCAAAGAAAGTACTTTAACTTTGCGTAACTTTTCTTATTGCCAACGCGATAGGCTACTTGAAGCTAAACGTCCTTTGGTGACACAGTCCACTTGAAGCTAAACGTCTTTTGACAACACAGGCTACATGAAGACTGTTATCGCTGCACTCGCGCCATGCTCATCTATCAATTAACTTCAGATCTTAGCCGAGTGGGTAAAACTCGCGATTAGCAAGTTATTGTTCGCGGGCTTAAATCTCAATGCGGTAAGATTTACTTCGGTCGTAATTGTAGTGAGTGCTCAGTCAGTAAAGGCATAATACTTGCCGTTTGGAGCCACATCCCAATGTGAAAAAAAAAATACCTTACATCAAGGATATCTTATAGGTGCGCGCTTTTGGATCTAATGCAATTACTTTCCAAGGTCGTCAAAAATCGCATTCCAAAACAGGTCGCGACCGTTTAACTAATTAAATATATTTTTAATTCGATGGATAACAAGGATCCCCTCCAAGGGGAACTTGGAATGGTAAATTTCTTATAGATAAAGTTTTGATGTCGCAATCTGGCGCGATCTCCAGAAACAGACAGTTAGATAAATAGACATGTATAATACATATTTATCCTGCTTAAAAATACATACGTTATAGAAGCGTAATGCAAGTATTAGTCCCGTCTAGTAAAACCATTCAACTAGATTCATAAATAATATGCTCCAGCGTTTCAATAATGGACTTGAAATACATATTCATTCGAAGAGCTTTAAGTTAATTCTAACTTGTTTCAATTAGTTGTTGGACAAGTCTCCAAACTTTTTCATCTGTGCTATCAGTGACGTAAAACTAAAAACATAGTTGACGGATTCTATTTTCATTTTATAAATTTCCATTTTTTGTCCACATTTCTTGTTCAAAATCCCTTACATGCAATAGATAAAATTATTTGTTCAAAAGTTTTTTCTTTTTTTTTTCATCAAAGCAATAAAAAAAAAAACAAAATACATAAAAATAATAAATTGACTTCGTCATGGCAGAAAGCGGCGATAGTAGTGAAATTGGACAATTAGATAAAGATTTTCAAGAGCTTGCGAAAAAATTGGAAACTGAATTTCTGCCCAAACTCAGTTATCGGGAGAAATTGCTAGCAACAGAATGGCTCGTGAAATTGCGTAACACAAAGGGCGATATTAAAGAGCGCAAGCTACGCAATCGATTCACTAAACATTTCCTTGAGACGCCTAAAGTTTTCTCGGGAGCGAAATTCAAAGATTTGCCAGCAAATTTTCAGGATCCTTTAGAGCAATTAAGACAATTGCTGGTAAGATAAATATTGCGTAATAAAAAAGACAAACAAAAAATTTCCCTTAATTTTCTTTAGCCTAAAACTCCAGATGAAGCTTTAAATCCTACAAATGAAGAGAAACTCACCTATATATCTGAATTGTTTGCCAATCTCCCGGACAGAGGACAGTTTCTAGCATCGCTACCAGTGCCAAGAGCGGGTTCATTCTATATACTACTTACCTCACCAACACAGGAAACCAACAAAGAAGAAAAGAAAAACTAATTAGTCGCAACTCTAATAAAAATAATTATTATGAAATTTTTCTTAACTGTCAACAAAAACCCTACATTTCAAATTAAAACTAATTAAACTATTTTAAGCCCCATTGGTTTCTATTTCAGTTTGCTTTCATTGTTTCAAAATCGAAAAAAAAGTACATTTGAAATGCTGTTCTAAATCCAAACTACTATGCTATTATGCTACTGCAGTACCATTCCATTAAATGGCAATGCTACACGTTACAGTACGTCATTATTATTCGGCTACTAGTACGTCTTATACATTATTCGTAAAGTCCGGCAACTTTCTCAGGCAATCTTTCAACAGGGACAGACGTGTCGTCACTATTTATAAATTGCGGACGATAACTTGTTCTATTTATTAAAACTGTTTAGTAAATGAAATTTAAACATGTTAACTTTGTGGTCATTAATAGAAGCTTCCTTATTATGCTTGAACGCTGTCTGTGTGCTGCATGAGGAGAGATTCTTGGCTAAAGGTAAACAGAAATCTGCTGAGGGACGTGTATAATTATTTATACTTTTCAGTTGGATGGGGTTATCAACAAATGCAACAAGATTTTGGACAACCTACTGCTAAAGCGCAAGCACTAAATTTGATCAGATCTATAAGAACTGTAGCTAAAAGTAAGAAAAATATTTAATATTTACAAACGCAGTGCACACTTCACATAAACACTTTTTTGTTTTCTCTTCCTTAAACAGTTCCTTTAATATTTCTTAATATGGTGGCGATAGTATTTAAATTAATATTAGGCTAGCACGCATACCGTGGTAATGATTTTATGAATAAATTGTTTTTACAAAATTATGGCATGCTGGTCTTTCTTTGTAATACAGATTTCACACGGTTTTCCAAAGCTATCGAATACGCATCAAGTTTATAAGCCGCCGCTTCTAATTTGTCAACCGTATCGGAAATTTCGTCAATTTGTTGCATTAGTGGCACCTAAAATAAAAAGACCGTCAAATGAATTTAAGTAAACCTATTATTAATAATATTTGATCGTACCAATGCCTGAAATTTATTACTTAAATCGATTGTGGAAATGCTTAAATTTTCGGCAATTTGCCTCATATCAGAGTATTTTGCTGCCGTCACTTTATTCATATCTTCCAAAAGTTTATAGTCCTCTATGGGTGCGTTTAATTCGTTACTGATGTATTCCTCGGTTTTGCGAAACATCTTTGTAGCCAATTTGCTAAGATTTGGATCGTGAGGATCTAACGCTTCAAAGCTAGAGGTGCTTGTAGATAATGTTGGTCCTCGAATTGGTGAATCTAGCAAAACATTATGTTGTGTCAAGTGCTGTTGTTCCTTTGATTGTTGATTGTTTTTATTATTATGAGTGTCTGCGCTTTCGTTAGAAGCCATTTTGTAAATTTTTCCAATATTCTTAACTAACGACAAATTTATTTTGGTTTCGGATCTCAGCCGCAGACCTTGGGGAATGATCAATTTCCTTAATTGATAGAGTTTGTTGGGATTATTATCATCTGGTTTTTCATCTTTTACTTATCGATTACTACTGGTTGTGTAGCAACAGTTCAATAAGAATAATGTCAGCAGCATTACCATATCAAAAAACAAATTGCCCTCAAGAGTTAAGTGATTTAAAAATCATCGTTTGGTTGTATTCGCCTCCTTTTTTTTATTTTATTTTTATACACCTTTCCTAGTTATAGATGGCAAGTTGGATCTCCTGAAGTCTATTCTCGTCTCGGGACTTGGACTTGGGATCCTGCTCTATCTCTGTTACCGTATAACAACATATTGAAGCTTATTGATTTACCTATCCTTCGTCTTTAAGCTAATAAAAGGAGAAGTTTATTCGCTGGCATTATTAGAGCATTAACATCCACATTCCCAGTAGGGTCTGAAGACATTTCGTACTCTTGCAGCTACCGCAATGCCGAACTGATTATGAGTTGTTCAATTTATTTATAATAAGAAGTTGCTCGCCCCAATTTTTCCTAAAATGTTTTAAAAAAAAGTCTTGACACACCAAACTTTTCCAAAAATCTATCAAAATGAATAATTTACCATTTTATTTATCTTTTTTTGCTTTGTTTAGTAAAATGGATTCGGCCTTAGGCCTATTGGCGATAAAAACAATATATCTAGTAGAGTTTTGATTTTTTATTATTAGTTGATTCTTTGCACTTTATCAATGATAACGACAGTACACAGTTGATTACCAGCTTTGGCGATTTAAGAATATTAATTATGCAATTGGAGTGAAAAGTAAAAAAAAGAATTAATTTACTTACCTTTCACAAATTTAAAACCTTTTTTGTTTGAAATTTGTTTTCTTTTCAATTCACAGTTTTCTTTTAGAAATGCAACTCTGAACAAGCAATACTAACGCAAAGCGTGCCAAAGACCATTTATTTTACATGGCTGTTCCCCTAGAACATATTTCAGTACAAAAGGCTATTATATTGGATCGAGTCGTAAATAACTTCAGATGCCGGTAGGTAGAATCTATCGTATGCATTTACCCACTATAAGTCATCGAAACAAACGAGTTTTTGTTTCCACTATATAGATAAGGATTCAGTTAGTCTGCTGTGATGCATGTTCCATTCAACTGTTCTTCTTAACTTCTGAAATAGAGAGTCAAAAAGCGAATATTCGACATATAGTGCTTTGGGAATTGTAACAAGGCAGAAGCGCTAAGGCGGCAGCGTATACGGTGAAGGACTGATAACTGACCGGGCAGTAAAAAATTGATTTATAAAATTCCGTCCTGACGATACGACGGGATGTCCTTCCGACTTTGACAACAACCTTTTAAAGCAATATTGGAGCAAACTCCATACCAAGCAACAGAAAGTGTAGCAAAAAAGTCTAATATCTCACAATCAATTGTTAGATTAAAATAGTTTTTTTACTCAATGAAAGCAAAATAAATGTCTGATAAAAAAAGCAAAAGTTACTTATGAGTCGACCTAATAATGAACTCAAAGTGAATGCAAACAGATTTACACAAAATAAAAAACTTGCCCTTCGTCTTAACATATGTAATTCGTATACATCTAGATGGGCATGATGTCGGGCCAAAAACATCGGATTTTACAAATGGGACTCTTAACGTAAAACCCAGTAAGTGGCGCCCCTGTTCACTGCAGTCATCGTTTGTGGTAAACCAATTTTATTCCCTTCGCAGTTCCATCAAAAATTAATTCATTAGCGTTTAACTTACGTTAAATTTTTATAATATTCTGCTATGCGCAGCTCGTATCGGTAACCGATGCATATATATAACATATCTGCTCTATCATTTTTATATTGTATTGTCCCTTGAAATACATGTTACCATCAATGAAAAACAAAAATTTGTTCATCCCCTCTCCCCCATTATTACTCCCTAACCTATTGGTTAGGTACTGGTATTCGTTTTCATTTGCAATCCTCTGAAACACGAATTAAAAGATCTATGTGTAATATATATATACAGACATGTTCGACGTAAAATAGTGACTAGATTTAAGACTGTCCGCCCATCATTCTGTGTGTTGGCAACTTGTTAAGAGTTTACTTGGTTATCAGAGATTCGACCAAATAAATTTGAACAAACTCCTATCGGAAAAGAATAAATAAATATGTTATATAAGTCTAAAAAGTATTGATTTTTCAAAAGATCAAAACTAATATCTATATTCAATTCATACACTGACCCTCCACTGATCTCATCAAAAATATTAACAACATTGTGGATTTGCATATCCGCGGACAGACTGCGGTAAATTAATTAATTATGCTAAGTAAGACTACGGCCGCGTATGGCTATTACGTACCAAAGCAATTACGAAATGATGTAAATTTCAAAAAGTACGTTTTAATTTTTCAGGGCTTTCTTAACTATGGGTGGTGAAGGACTTGAAAAGTTTGAATAGATGTGTCAACAGTGAATTGTCACAATTTAAAAATATAACATAGCTACAAGTATATTCTCCCAATGATGAATAAAAAATGTCGCTCTTTATTATTTTCCCTAATTCTCTTACATTAAAAGAAAAAATAAGGAGAATAGAAATGATCTTAAATGTGAATATTTTTCAATTTTCGATTCAAATCATTGAATTTTAAAATCTTACGAACGAAAAAGTCTCCGTAACGATGAGACACCTTAGTATCAGCGATATGTATCATGTCGTCATCTATGTAGAAATCCAACTGTAAACGAATTAAACAATGCTAGTGTGCAAAATTACGACTATAATGGAATAGATTTACCTCTGAGCCGGATTTAAAAGTTCCTTCCAGGCCACTTGAGCCCTTGGTCCAAACTAAATTACGCATTTTGTGCTTGAAACATAGTAAACGTATTAAAAGCTTCGAAATGTCGTCTTCGTTGGCATTGGGATCGATAAGTGATGCCAGCTTGGACAATGGGAGAGTGGTGTAGAGTTTCAAATATGATCGCGTGGTCGGCAAATCTTTCTGTTGACGAACTTCGTCCATAAAGACCTGTAGCTGATGTTCCATGGGATCTTTTACATAGTCCTCCATGGGTGCATCAGCTGCAGGTGGACAAGGGCTGACAAAGCGTGGGCTAGCAAATAAAAAGAATGATTTGAATATTTCCAGGTCCCCACATTGCATTTTGAACATAGAATCGTGATAATTCTTCTCACGTAAGACCTGTTGTATAGATTCGTCAATGCATTGAGGATGTAATACCAGACAAATTGCCAAAAGATGATACATTTGTTCAGCCTGTTTGTTAATTTGATCATTCTGATAAGAACGCGTGCTGTACAATTGTTTCGTACGTTGTATGTAGAGCAAAATTTCGGAGAAAGTCCTTATGGCATCAGAGTAACGACGCATCATCAAGTAAGCGAAGCCTACATAGTACGACGTAGAAATCTGGCAAGCTGGTATATGTGAATACTGAGATTTCTTGTGAATTTCAATGGGCTCCAAAACTTTAATGGCCTGATAAAAATCACCCAACAAGGAATGGACACGTAACAAGCCCACCAAAGAGAAATAACCTAGCATTTTATAAAAAGAAAGTTCACCAAATTCCCCGGCCACAGCCTGCGGATCATTGCCTTGCGAAATTGCCTCCAATTGTTTTTTAATATTTGAAATATCCACCAAAGAGTGTAGAACGTTAAGAATGCACAAAATACTCCACGCATTGCTGTGATTAATACATAGCTGATGAATCTCCTCGGGTGATTTGTCGGTTAAGCGAGCTCTGCAAATTCATTACAAAATCAACTCAAAATAATTTCTCTCTTTTAATATTGTCAAAATCAAACCTGTATTGAGCAAAATTTTGAAATTGGTAAACAAACTCATCCACCAACTCCCATAGCCAAACATCAGGCAATTCCAATAAAACTGGGCTTTGGGAAGATATAATCAAATTAAAGAAGTCGCAGTAATTGAAAAACGAATTAATACGCTGCTCCAGCTTCGGACCACCGGGTATACGAGCATGAATATGTCGGAAATATAACTCCTTGTATAAAATCAAAAATACTTTATCATTCTCAACTAAAGCGGCCACTTCATCTTCATCTGGCCAGGCGGACTTATCAAAGTGATGATCGCTTATCTGAGGGAAAGTATTCTCATACATATTTTGTATATCGTACATGACACCCTCCTTAATAGCTTGGCAAAAGTTTATTATGAAATATTTCACATTGTCCGGCATACGACTTGCATAGAACGAACGTTCGTACTCCAGGTCCAATTGAGGATCGCCAGTGTGCACATACTCATCATAATAATCCTAAAATAAATTTTCAATAATGTGATAGCAGGCAGGCACAAGGCAAAAATTTGTCAAGAAAAGTAAGGTTAGCCTCAAATATAGTGCTAACGTTTACAATTTCAAAAATAAAAAACACAAAATCTGTTAACACTCTACACATATATACGTACAACATTAACATAATCCTCTCCACCGTACATCTTTGTCTTAATTATTATCCTTTTTCTTAATTATACCCTTAACAAATTAAAAATATTTCGCAAAATTTTCTTAGCCAATTGTTTAACACGCCTACAAAAAACAGTTCATGCGAAGCAGAGTATAGAATTGCCAACCGTGAAATAAATAAAGAAATGGGGAAATCTCAAAAGATATTGCCAGTAAAAAAAATTATAAAATCTAAGGGACACTGCCGAGAAGACCAAATAGACTTGATTTGCACTCTTACTCTTCGTGATCTTCGCAAATAACGTAGTAAATGTGTCAGGGGCTTGCAAATTATCGGAGATCTACAAATACTCTCGTATATCATATCTAAGCCCGCTTAAAGTTTTGTAATAAATACATAAATATATCATAGATAAGTTTTGTTGTCAGTTGTTTTACGGACGTATCGATCATTGCAATTGTCGCCTAACCATATTATGAAATTTGTTGTCCGTGCTTATATTAGTAGCGTTTTTGTCGCGCTCTATATGGAATTCGTTGTATAGAATATTTTAATTCTACATACCTGTGTGAATGATGTCAAATTTTCAACTTACGGATTAAAAAATGCCTTCTGGTCGAAAGCAAGAATCATATATTAGTTTATATATTTTATGAAATTGAAGACAGGTTAAAAAGGCCACTTCTACATCGTTTTCGCCGAATACTTTATGAAAATTCTGCATAAATCACAGCAAAACCCAGCTATTATTTGAAGGTATATTGCAGTTCCATTATTTTATTACGGAAGTAAATTATTAATTCTAGAAGGTAATTACGTATGAAAAATTTTTCCATATCTCGTTTTTCGTTTGAATTACGCATCGTACCGTTACTTTCAATTAACTTTCGTTTTTTTTTTTTTTTGATTACGTAAGCATAAAAATTATTGAAAATCACACCATTTTATGTTATTTTATGTATATATAGAGTTCAAATACGCAAAACAACTTTCTTTTTGCACTTAAGAATTCTAATCTGTCTGTATATAATTTCCTTTCTTTTTTTGGTGTACTTAATAGAGATAGGTTAGGTCTTAATTAATATCCATATAATTTTGTGTTTATTTATTATACCAAATCAAGAACAGATGATTCGCCATGCCGAATAGAAAAGTTTCAAGGAGTACCCGAAGCTCTTTTTCCGAACCATGATAAGATTAGAATTTTTGATTTGATTCTATACTTTATGATTATTACATTATAATGTGTTTAGTACAGTTTATATCAGGTTTATGTGTTTAGTACAGCTTTTATGCACCAAATCTTTGAAGATGCCACAAAAGTTCTTTGAATGTAGCTAAACTTTTTCGTGGCAGGTATACTGTAGAACCATCACTTAGTGATAAAATTTTAATCCCGCTAAATTAATTTGATATAGTGAAACAAATACGTTTCGGATGCCTATTATTTATGGGTACGGACATGTCCAGAGCTACCTGGTCATGTTGGCTTGCAATAAGCGTGTTGATATTTTAGCAAAATTAGCTGTTACCAACAGAGTCCCATTGGATCCTAAATTACCCTTTAAGGATGCACTCGACATTATCCGTAGAGATATTAAGGCTCTTAAGGCTAGCCAGACCAATGATTCCTCCCACTTACTCAAAATAGATGCTACTCTTGTCGATAGATTTGTTGTATGCACAATACTGAGTACCATATATTTCGATGTCCTGCATTCAAATTTTAACATTGAATACTTTAAAAAACTAAATGGGCCTTTGAAAGGAACTAAAATCTTTGATTTAATTTAATTTTTTGATGTAATGTTTTTCTTTAAAATGCTGCCGAAACATATTAATACTTTCCTTTTATTTCATGTGACACAGTACTCTTATTAAAAAAACTAAATTCCAATTATGCAAATTCTTTTATTGGTATGCTTCAAAAAACGAAATACGTCAGATCCGGTAGGTCTCTATTTGCCTACGCCTGATTTGCGAGTTATGAGGGAGCGTTGCTCGCACCTCTTATGCATATATATATAGGAAAAAAAGTTGAAACTCGAAAATGAAATCTAACAAACGCCATACATAAGCAATAGTCTTTACAACAACGAATAGCACACAATACCATTGCAATAAAGAAATGAAACTGATATGGCAATACTATCGCATAAAACATGTGTTAACCATTAATTAAAGAGTTGGAGAGCAATGGAAGCATATATAAAATAAATATTTGCCATATTTTATAACAATAATATCCGCTTACAAGGAAGTAGTGTTCACATAAATATATATGTATATACATACATCTGTATATATATATGTATAACCAGCTGATCTCATAAAAATCATATAAAGAAATTTGTGCAATTTTCAATAGTTTTTAAGGAAAAAAAAAAGAAATACGCTGAAACGTAATTAGTTATGACGGAAACTGAATCTGAACCTGTCTCCTTAGTAGCAGAAAAAGAAAACACGAAAAGTTTGTATATATGAAAAACAAAAAATGAGTATTATTAATGTTAATTTTATATAGTTTGTATTTTATTGAATGCTACGGGGAATGTACCAATTATTAAGAAACGGACTTGGACGGTAGACCCATACAAGACTGTCAGTTGGATACAAAAATTTATACATAAATATTTGAAATTGGATGCCAGTGAACAAATTGTAAGTTACTATTCATTTATATTTAATTTATATAGACTTAGTTGCAAATCATTTTAGTTTTTATATGTTAATCAAACATTTGCACCTCCTCCGGATCAGATTATAAAAAATCTGTATGATTGCCATGGCACCAATGGTAAATTGGTCTTATATTATTGTAAAAATCAAGCGTGGGGATAAAGTGATAACACATTAGAGATTACGCCCTTTTATACATAAATGAATTTTGTTCAGATTGTAAAAAGTATAATAGATAACACACGACACCAATGGAGTAAAGTAATCAACATCTTGAGCAGTATCACCGTCGTATTAAAGCAAGTATCGATTTCTACATATTTTAAGCATTAACAGAGCAAGCATGAATAAATCAACGCCCAATATAATTATATGATATAAGAAATACATCATATTCTACATAAATCCCTCACAGGAGTAGTTTTCATATTTTCTCGAACAAATAAAAGAATAAATTGTGACAGAAACTAAGTCTGAATCTTTAGCAGCAAAGAAAGGGAGCACAAATGTTCGAATTTTTAAAAGGCGAGAAAATAAACAAATCAAAACCGATCTTATACTGTCAAAATCAAGAGTGGGGATAAAATGATAACACGCTAGATACTATGTTGTATCTCATATCTTCTTTCCAAATTATGTAATTACGTTAGTTTAAAAGATTTAAGTCTTAAATAAATTATTTCTAAGTTATAACACTTCATAAATGCTTTTTGTTTGCAATGCTTTAATGAAATCTTCTTTACAGCACTTTAAGAGAATTACATAGATGTTGCTGATATATTGAAAAACCTACGTTTCTTAGAGCTTAGATATCGCCACGCAATTCTTCCAGTTCGTCAGCCGCTTGCTTAGAGATCCTATGATACTTAGCAATGATTGGCCGGTAGTAGTAAGCTTGATAATCATTACGCTCCGACATTTTGGCACGTATTTTATCTTCAAGTAATCTGAAACGTGCGTGCGTTCGATTGAAGACATTCCCATAACTTTTAATTGTAAATGCAACACCAAACTTGATGATTTACCTGATTTGACTCTTTTCATTTTCTTCAAACAAATGATGTAAATGTTTCTCATATTCCTGCTGTGGGCTAGGGTGTATGTAACGAGCTATAAAACGGGATATTGGGTGCTGTAAATGTATAACGAACGTAAATGTATAGACTTTCTAATAAAAGAGCAAGTGATTAATTACTATGCATAGATACTCAAAATTACCTTGTGGTATTCCCAATGCTTTGGTTCATAATTCTGGGGAATGGGTTCCAGTTGAGCCGGACCAATGAAGATGTTACAATACAAAACAATACCGACAATGGGTCCCAGACCAATCATCGTATAAAAGTGCAATAAATCTTTAAATTTATCCCATTGAAAACGCGATGGCTTCACAATCATGTGATCATGACCGCCACTCATTTGACGCAATTGCATTTGTACAGCTAGAATTAACAATTTGTTTTGATTTATATTAAGAGTTGCGTAATGATTCTGCAGAACGGAGAATTTTTATTAAGTCATTTTTACCATTTTTCGCGGCAGATGTAGGCAGGACAGCACGATACTTAGCAAAATTTGCTACTGGCCGTAAAAATTACTCCAGTTGACCATTTTTAAATAAAAACCTCACCGACCAAATTCCGACCAAATATATGAATCAAGTAATATTTACGTTTACCAGGCCGAATGACTTAAACTACATAACAACGAAAGTGTTGCCAAGCAAAATTTTAATAAACAGCCGATAACTGGATAAAGGAAGAATTGACAAATAACACGAGTTGATTAATATCTAACCAACAATTCTATTGATTCTATTATATCAGCAAGGAAGTAATTGAAGAAAAATGAATTCTTGAATATATGAAAATATCGTTGATTTATTTGAACGAAAAACAAAAGAAAGCGACATAATATGAATTTTATTTATTTGATCAGAGATTACTAATCAATAAGTAGAGTGTTGTCAGAGTCTTCACTAGTTAGTGTTTGACTATTGGTTGGACTATTAATTTTGAAAACAGGGCAAGTCCGTTTTCGATTACTGCGGGGTATTTGAAGGTTTGTATTTCAATGAATTTAAAAATATTAATAGGAATATTTTTTCTTTTTTGTATTTTGCGTTATTAGATAATGCAAGTTTATTATCTAACACTGTTTATAGTGCTGGCAAAAAAATATAAAGGTTTCTCTACACCAAAATGGACTTGTCTCACTTTCAATATTGTTGTAATCAATAATTGAAGGGATAATAGTTGCGTTATCCTTTTTTTAATAATAAAAACAAAATACTATTCAATTTTATATAATTATTTAATCATTTGATGACAATATTACAGTAATCGTAGGATACATACAAAGAATTAATAATTTCGATTGGTGCTTCTATCCCTTCAAAACTGCGTTCGTTTGATAAGAGTGAAGAATTTGTGATGAATGATATTTATTTCATTGTCACTGAACCGGAGAATTTACATTCACCTTAAGGCTAACTAAGCTAATGTTTCTATTTTGGTCGGTGCACGTATATATATGTATGCACCGATATATAAATACATATATATATCCCTACATACACACATATATATACGGGTATTTTGGGCTGTCACATTTCGTAAATGCTCCAAACAGCAGAATGGTACTTCTTGCGATTCTCCGGATTCTATAGTTTCATTTCAAATAGTATGGATTCTGCATTTTTTTTCTTTTGGCCGTAAATTGTGTTTTCTATAATCGTCATAATTGCTTTTTTTTCTCATAAATAGACTTATCCCACTTTCAAATTAAAGGGCTCATTTGTCAACTTACCGTTTGCAGCTAATATTCAATTACACCTAATACGAGTGATATTTAATCGGTTTTGAAACTTCTAACAAAACATTTTTATAAAACTTACATATGGCTTCGTGTCTGCGTCACTTAAACCCTAAGAAAACTTTATTCTTGCTATGTGATATACAGGAAAAATTTAGATCATCTATACCTTTATTTGCAAATTTATTGGAAAACGCCAATAAACTGGTAAGATTGCAAACGTTTTCAATTTATTTGTGGAATAATTTATACATTCTTTAAAGACAAAAGCTGGCAAAGAGTTGGATGTGGCACTTATTTGCAGCCAGCAGTATCCGGAGAAATTGGGTAAAATATGTGCCGAAATTGATGTAAATCACGCCAAAGCTGTAATTGATAAAACTCAGTTTAGCATGTTAATACCGGAATTCGAAAATAAATTGAAAGAATTATTTTGTGATAAACCAGATGATGTGGTCCTTTACGGCTTGGAAGTAATATTTGAGCAAATGTTTTAAGCATAACATAATCATTTATAAGTTACTTTCAGACCCACGTTTGCATTGAACAAACTGCCATAGATCTCTTGGAGCGCAATATCAACGTTTTCTTAGTGGCTGATTGCTTATGCTCTCGCCTAAATCAGGATCGTGATCTAGCTTTGGAACGTTTACGTTCGGCTGGTTGTGTGATAACTAGCAGTGAAAGTGTCATATTTGATTTAATGCGTGATAAAAATCATCCCAAATTTAATGTTGTGCGTAAATTTGTTAATCGTCCATCTGCGGACATGCAATTGAGCAAAGTTGATAAGGAAACACAATCCAAATTATAATTAATTAATTAATGAATAAACGCAATGCAATGCCTTATCTTGCAAAGCAAACTTTATATAACTGAATTGGTCCACTTGGTTAGAAATTGAAATTACAGCTAGGGAACACAATTATAATCCAGTTAATACAATATAAAATTTATCTATCAGACATTCGAAAATTCTGTAAGAAAAGGTAGCATATCCGACATGTCAATTCCACTTGGGGGACGGTCTTCCTTATTAGGAAAACCTTATTAGGAAGACCGTAGGTACTTTTAAAAAAAGAATTTTTCAGAGAAGACAAAGAAAAGAGAATTTAACATTTTATTACAGAGTTCTTGGCCGTAAGAAAATTGCTTATTAAAGGTTGCAGTATTGGCAGCCCTGGTAGCTCTACTAGTAAAGTGAAAAGAGAAGCACGTGTGCATTAAATAAATATTTTCTTAAATCTTATTTTCGTAAAAAGTGAAATGAGTAAGAATTTGTTTGAGGACTCCGATGATGACAACGATAATAACGATTTCCAACTCGACACTAATAAGGAATATGCTAAAATTTATAATAATTTAAGGAAGAAAGAGTTGGTTAAGAAGTGTGAGTAGAAACATTTCTTACGATTACAAGCATACGAAAATAAATGTTTAATAAATAGTTAAAGACAAAGATTTGAAGAATAACGATGATGATACCAGCAGCGATTCTAGTGATTCCTCGGAAGAGGATGACATATCAGATCCTAGTTTTGATCGCGAATTCTTTAAGACTTTAGCCTCCTTAAAAAGCAAAGATCCTTCCATATACGACAAAAATACAAAATTTTTTGAAAATTTGAACGATGGCGATTATAATTCGGATGATAGTAAAGATGATGTTACGAATAAGAAAGAAAAATGTAAAAAAGCGAAACCTGTAACTCTAAAAGATTACGAAAGGACCATACTTTTGGAAAAGAACGGGAAATTTGAAGACGGTTAGTATTTTAATACCCATAAATAATGACATACGTAAGCAAGGGAATTTTAATTTTATAGATCCGGACGAAGAGGACGGCGCACAAACCCAAGAAGAAAAACGTGCTTGTTCTCCGTCTGCGGTTGAGGAAGAGAGAGATTTAAAGGACGAATTTCGTAAGGTAATGGCTGAAGAAGATTCTGATGAGGAGGAATTTGGTGGCATTTTTAAAAAACGTAAAAAAACTAAAGGCGAACTGGATAAAGAAGAAGAAGATTATCTGAAATGGTTAGCAGGTAAACAAGATACTATTGGAGAAGATCTGAAACAAAAACTAGAACCACTTAAAAACTATTGGAATAGCAATGAATTGCCACAAAGTGAGAAATTCCTAAGAGATTACATTCTTAATAAAGGTTATGCAAAAGCTAACAATTACTCGGAGATACCTACATACGATGAGATCGTGGGCAGTAGTGTACCATTATCGGATGACGAGGAGGAGTTGGAAAAACAGGCCGAATTTGAGCAAAAATATAATTTCCGTTTTGAAGAACCTGATCATGAATTTATTAAGAGATATCCTCGCACCATAGAATCGACGGTACGTCGTTCCGACGAAAAGCGCAAGCAAAAAAGATTGGAAATTAAGGAGCGTAAACAACAAGAGAAAGTACAAAAAATGAAAGAACTAGAGATGGTTAAGGAAATGAAGCGCAAGGAAATAATGGAAAAAATACGCAAATTGAAACTCGTCACTGGCAATGATGAATTGGGTTTTAAAGAAGATGAATTGGAAGAAGAATTTGATCCGGAAGCCCATGACAAGCGTATGCAAGAAATATTCAACGAAGATTACTATCAAGTCGATGAGGGTGAAGAAAAACCTCCATGTCCCTCGGACATTGAGGAGCTTCAATTAGAAGACTGGGATAATTATGATCCCACACAGGATAACGAAGCAGGCGAATCTGAGTATGAGCCTCATTGCGAAGATGACGATTTTAATATGGATTGTGATTATGATCCAGTTAAGGCTAAGGAGGATTTACAAAAGGAGTTAATTGAAAATACGAAGAAAAGGAAAGGACGGAAAGGGCGCCGTAACCGCTTTAAGGAAATTATTAAAGCGGAAAAGCCAGTATTTAATCCAGAAGATGAGCAAACGTATGCCGAGTATATAGATGAATACTACAAACTGGATTGTGAGGACATTATTGGCGACGTGCCATGTCGATTCAAGTATACAACAACTACACCAAATGATTTTGGCTTGACAATAGAAGAGGTATAGTTATAAATGAGTTGACTTCTTTTTTCCATGATTAAGTCTCGTGCCTTTTGAATAGATTTTATTGGCAAAGAATAAAGAGCTTAATCAATGGGCCAGTTTAAAGAAAGCCGTACAAATACGTCCCGAACAACTGGAG
The DNA here is from genome assembly GCA_001077435.1 of Glossina morsitans morsitans. Classification (NCBI taxonomy): domain Eukaryota; kingdom Metazoa; phylum Arthropoda; class Insecta; order Diptera; family Glossinidae; genus Glossina; species Glossina morsitans. Next base: position 16,951 of record CCAG010015091.1, read on the forward strand.
AAGAAGGAACAACGTCTTTACAAAATGAAAGCGAAAAATATGGAATTGAAAAGAAAAATTTTCAAAAGTTTATATGGAGACGGGTAAAAATGTTATTATTAAAATAAGACGAAACCTCATTAATATTAATTATCCGTTCCTTTTAGATCCGACGAAGATGAGAACTTAGATGAGAGAAACGAAACACTCCCGGATTCAAAGACTACACAGACAATTACCGAAAATAGTAAACAGGACGCAATTAGTAAAAAATCTAAAAAGAAAAGGAAGCGAAAGAATCGGGAATCATCAAACAAAACAGATGTAAAAGATAATGGAAAAAATAGTTTAGAGCCGTCAACTGTTAAGAAACCAAAATTGGAGGAAAGTGTGCTTGAAAATGGATCTGCAATGCAATGTAACGATAAACAAACGCAACAGCAACTTCCTAATAAGAAAACGAAGAAAAACGAAAGTAAAAGTATGCAACGAGATGATAAAAACGAAATCAATGCAGTAAAAGGTTCAAGCAAGTCAAATAACAGCAAAAATCCTTTCACTCAGAGTGGTTTCATGCGTAACGTAAATGATAAGAAATTTACCAGGAAAGAACTAGGTCCACCGCCACCCCATCGCCGCCAAGCCAAGAAGAAACATGACTGGGAAAGTTCGTCTGAAAATAAACTCAAGTCCAAGTTTGACAATAAAAATAACCCCTTTACAAGTGGCAAAGTCGCCACAGACGATGACGGCAAACAAATAAGCGATGAACGTTTGAAAGCTTACGGTATAAATCCCAGGAAATTCCATAAAAAACAAAAATATGGTAGTAAAAACTAGCGGGATTGGATTACATTTCAAATTGTCATTGATTTTATTTATATAAATTGAATTTGCAATAAAACGATGTAAATAATTGTAAACGGTCTCTATAACGATTTATTTCCTTAGAAAAGATTGCCTTTAGAGGTACACAGACAAAAAATGTTTTCGGATTGACTCACCCACTTTAATGAAGTTTCTACCTTTGTTATTCCGCAAATGGTCTCCCGACTTTTCGCGTTTTCTATTCAATTGATGTGGAACCCATTTTCCCGTGTTCGGGACCTTTCCCGTAGCCTTAAAACGTTCGCCTGCTTGTGTTACATATAATTTGTATTTTTCTGCCTTTAAACTATCTTGGTGGTGGTCTTATATTATTGATATATAAAATTAGCTGAAATAAAATTGTTTATCAAAAATATGAAATTTGGACATATTTGTCACAAGTTTATTGGTTTGGTCCGTCTTAACTCAACATCCCAAAAAAAAAAAAAAAATGAAATTGAATTAAGAAAATAATTTTATCGTCTCATATATTTATATTAATATTTATATTTATTATTTTGTCCATAGTTAAGATCTTGAAGTATGATTATAATAATAATAATAATAACAATAATAATATTAACAGTTATATGTGTAACACTTTTGATAAATAACCAAAGTAGCAACAATTTATAATGTGAGAATGTAAACAAATAAACGTTTACGCCAAAAGCAACAACAAAATGCGCACGTTACTGCTTTTACAACAACAAAATACGTAAATGTTACCAGATTTGCACTAACAACCACACGCAAAACTAAAAGACAACAAATGCTGAAAATATAAAATTCAATTTCTGCGCATAAAATTTACTTTGTTGTAGACAAAGCATGGCACGCATGGCATATGTAAACGAAAACGGTAAGAACATTATAGTTGGGCCAGGCTGAGCTTCAAATGTACCCTACACAACATTGTCTAACACAATTCTCATTTTTATATGAAATTACTATTAAGGATCAATTTTCATCGCTTCATTTTAAAACTTAGACTTTTCTGCTCTACAAAGGATTCAAAAAATAGACGGAGATGGTTCTAATTTGGTACAGTTCATTTTTGTATGTTAAATTACTATTATGATATAATTTTCATCGTGAAGCGTTGAAAATTAAACTTTTTTTTCGTATGAACTTCAAAAATTACCCCAGTGAGTCCAAAATTTTTCACACCAATTTAGAATGCCAAAATACTATTACTTAGCCACTTTTGGTGAGAAATTTTGAAAATTACAATTTTTTTCCATAAAACGACTTTTTAGAACGAGGCGTTATGAGGAGAGTGGTCGAAAAAGAGGACCGATCCGAACCATTTTCAATAGCTTTCGTGCTTGCTTCAAAACACCTCACTGTACCAAATTTCATCAAAATATCTCAAAAATTGCGACACAAATTTACATGGACAGACATCAAACAAACGGACAGGCTTAGATCAATGCAAGTTAGGATTTTGAATCGATCGGAATAATAAAAGATGGGATTATCTTAAGCCCTTCTGCGTGTTACGTACGACCGCAGTAACTTAATATACCCTGTATAATCCTCTAATCTTAATAATTTATTTGCAATGATAAGAACGACCTACATACACGTAACAACTTCGAGTGAGAAGGTCTTTAAAGAACTCCTCATTGGTAGGTTTTCGGGCAACTATTGTCTTCCAGTGTGGTAACCAATAGTCAAAAAATGTAGACATACGCAACTCCATTCTGGCTAAATTTTTGCCTACAATGATGAGACAAAATTGAAGTGACTATTTTTACGGTAATTTCTATATCCAACATGCCTGGATTTATCAGACAAGCTCCATCCGTGATGCTGACTTTGACGTAACCATGCTCTATATTTTCTCGATAATAATAATACAAACGCCATAGACTTTGCAATGAACTCGCGCGAGTGAACACTTGAGAAATATTAATTTCTTCCCAATAAAAATGATCTAAACGCTAGTAGGGAAACATTATTCTAAATAGTATCAAAATTATATCAAATATTCATTAACAAACCTCATCCACTATTAGTAAACAAGGGAAATACCTATGCGCCTACATAATAGTAAATTGACAAATACATCAACCTTACTAAATTTGGACCACGTAGGTGTATTTTTTGTATACCGAAGCATGTAACGATTCTCTGAAAATGTAAACCTTTGTGTGCCAAAAAAGCCTTTTTGTCAATATTTTATGATCAAAAGTGTAGTGAGAGTGGTTTAATATTAAAACTGAGTCCAACCATATTTAAAACATATGAGTCTATTTTTTCGACTCCACTCCATACACGATTTCTCAAGAATAGTAAACCTTTCAGAATTAAAATTAATACATAAAGATTGAGCAAAAAATTATCAATTCGATGTTTGGATCACATGGGTCTATATTTTAGACGCTAACATATATAGTGGTTATCATCAAAAGCAAGTCCTTATATGAAGCGAAAGTCTAATTTTTAGTTTCTTATGACGGAAACTGATAAATAATAACATTTTCAGGAAATAAATTAAGTTGTACAGTACATTTATCACCAATCACCAATATTTTTCATTTATTTATGTATATTTTTCGTTTGTTTGTATTGTTTTGCAATTTAACAGAGACGAGCCAGGTTAACAGAGGCCAGCTAGGTTGTTTTGCCGACCCTGCTGCCACTTTTTTTGATACTGGATACACAGGGAGGGCAAATATTGTAACGAAACAACAGCCTACTGCACAGTATTAAATAAATATACATATATCTGTATATAATTTGATATTGCAATGTTTATGCTGCAACATTCCGAAAATAATGTGCGACATATATGCACAATAAACTTATTAACGAAGTTGAAGAATTTAATATTGTGCGAAGTTTGCTGCGGGCAATACGTGGATTAATTTATGATAAGCTACGTTTTAACATATTGAAGCCTAACTACAAGCGATTTCTAAAGTAATTTGCCAGATAAAATTACATTGGAATTTGTGCTCTATATACTCTATCAGGTTAATTTAAGAGCTCGCCGGTTAGATTTTTACCCTTTTTCCAAGTCAGTGAGAACTAAAGGAACTAATTAACATTCAACTGAGATCATTACCGATCACCACATTAATTCTGATAAAAACTGCTACAGAACTAGATTACTTGAGTTAAGATAGATTTTTATAAATTGCAAGTTTTGACTCAGTTCAAACGGAAATATTTGACGTAAAATACCATGTGCGAAAATTGCCGGTTTTCGCTTTATTTAAACCATTCAAATTTTGAATTTGTAATTTAATAAAAAGGGTCATGGGCAGACATGTGATGCGATTCTGCGGCCATGTCCGCAAATTCCTATCTCAGTGTTGGCAAACTCCAGTTTCATATTTACGTAAAGCATATCTGCAAATGATAAAAGGTTAACTATTTACTACCTTCCTACTTCTCGAGTTGATTTTACAAAGTAGTATAGTAGTCAGCTGACAATATTTTTTTCAAAAATAAAAACAAAAAATTTAGATTACATATATATTTATATATATATATATTTATATATATATATATATATGTTTACTAAAAGTGTTTGTGAAAACAGGTGATTGTTTTATTTACATTGAATAGAATTTGTAATGTTTGAAGGGGGAAAAAAGCAAAGCTTAAGGAATAATAGTAAATAAAAGACGAGAACAAATTAAGCTCGACAACTCAATAGTCTAAGAATTCCGTAATGAATTCTTTACGTGAAAGTCTATCTAATTTGCCAGGTGCTGTTTCAAATTTTATCAGCGAAAGTGCCTCAGCAGCGTCTAGCTATATCTACACAGCGGGAAGCGAAACGACTAGTACTGATAATCAAACACGATCTTCCAGTTCCAAGTCGGGATCTCTGCAAAGTCTTACGGATATTGAAAATGCTAGTTCATCAGGTGTGTTAATTAGCGAACGTTCCCTGCCAATACCTTCTACACTTGTTAAAGAGCAATGGCGTCTAATTTTCACATCGGAAGCCAGTGTGCAAGATCTACAAGAGGCCGTAGCACACTGCAAGGATTTGGTGATGCTGTCCGATGAGAATAGTGAGGAGAGGCGATGGCTTGTAAGGCATTTGGTTGATTTGCGTTATTCTTTGAAGGAAATGATTGAGGCACAAAAAGATCAAATCGAGATAACAAACACAATAAAAACCGTAGTTGGCCATCATTTCGTGATTCGAACACGAGGAGTAACAATGAGCTTATCGTTGCCGACAAGTCGCAATTATTGTGATCACTGCACCGGAATTATATGGAGCGTAGTGCAAGCCTCATATATGTGCTCGGATTGTCATTACACAGTTCATCAGAAGTGTGTTGATAGTGTTGTAAGAATCTGCGCTCATGTTATTGTCTCCGAACGGCAGTACCCTATTGCTGACATATGTCCGGAAATCGGTTTGGCAGCCCAACAATACAAATGTGCTGAATGTCATACTCAGTTGAATTTCAGTAAGTCCTTCCTCACCTTCAATATCCATTTTGTGTTTTCTGTTTGTCTTTCTGTCGCTTTATGTGTTGTTTATTCGTTTCTTTGTTTGTTTGTTTGTTTGTCTTTCTTAATTTTTTTCACTATTTGAAGTCCAACATTCTGTCGTCCAATGTTTTGGTAAAAAAAAGTACAGAAATGGTAGTTTCATGTTCTTGCTGGTAAATAATATTTTTTGTATGTAATTATTTTATAACTATTTTAGAGCATTTCTGGACCGAGCCACGTCTATGCGATTATTCGGGTTTATACTATTGTCCGTCTTGCCATTGGAATGATCAAAGTGTTATACCGGCACGAGTCGTGCATAATTGGGATTTTAGCATGCGACGCGTGTCAAGAGCTTCCCTGCAAGAAATCAACCTTTTCCTAAATAAACCGCTTATTAAACTTGAAGAAGCGAACCCGAAATTGTTTGTTTTTCTCGAAAAGTTAGTTACTCTTAAGAAACTAAGACAAAATTTGGTATTTATGCGTAAATATTTATGCGAGTGTCGTCAGGCGTCGACGGATAAATTATTAGAAATGGAAATCGGTATGCATCCCAAGCGACATACATACATATATATATATATATATACATATTGTTGGAAATTAAAAAAAAATTAATCAAACATTATAATGATAATTTCAGGGTCGCGTCGCTATTTAATACAAGCGAATGAATTTTATTCTATTAATGATTTGCAGCAAACTGAAAGCGGAACTTTAACGGAGTTTTTATATAAAATTTTCAATACGTTTGACAAGCATATACGCAATTGTTCGATGTGCAAAGCTAAGGCGTATATCTGTGAAATTTGCAGCAACTACGAAGTAATCTTTCCATATGACGATGGCTGCATAATATGTGACAAATGCAACTCGATTTATCATCGCGTCTGTATGACGCGGAAAAATATGATTTGTCCGAAGTGCGTGCGCTTAGAGGAGAGACGATTGCAAAGAGCGTCAAATGTGGAAAATCAAAGGCATTACGACCTCTTCGATGAGGATAACAGTGACTAAATGTTATTATTTTCCTTTTATTTATCTAATCTTTTATTTTTTTTAAAGATTTATTTTTATACGTTTGTTCTTTACACATGTATGTATTTAATATTAAATCTTTAACATTTGCAAGTAAATAAAAACTGGGAAAATAACTATCATTGGGCAATTATTAGTTTATTGTAAAGGATTTTTCTTCTTCGTATCCTTCATTTTTTTATTTACCTGCGAAGAATTTCCTTCATCTAATTGCGAAAGAATGGTTTATGCTCTTGCTAATGTACAAAAAAATAAGGGTTAATTTTTAGATAATTTTTGTATAAGAAAAGTAAATTTCCATAATACTCTTATAATAGAAATTTCCATTGAGTACTAAAACAAGAAAATCCTGGAAGAAGGTTAAAGAATTTGAATAAATTTAAAATCCCCGTGACTATTGTGAATTCAACGCAGAGCTGAACTAAACACTATGGTAACTGGTCGTGAAGTAAATCTTGTTATATCAGTTGGTGAACTATTTGTCAATTTAACGATTCAACGTTTATTTCGAATTGTGTCTACTTGTCTATCCAAATTAGGTAGACATCCGGAATGCTTATTGGCTGGCATTAAATTAGATCTAAAAAATCTCCTCCTTAATTTCGCCAGATTATGTTTACAAAATCAGCCCAATTGTCTAAATTTGCAAATGAACAGAAATCAATATATTCGGCATCTATATAGTTATTTTCGTAGTATCAGAGGAGACTGACTAAACGTCAGGATGATTTATTCAAACAATTGGTCAACATAAAATTTAGAATTCTTTTATGCTAAATAAACGATGTGAAACACAAACCAGTCATATTTTCTACCTACCTATTGTTTGGTTTTGTTCGTACATGTATGCATGTATTTCGTACTACGCATTTACATTCACATTCAGCGTAGACACTTTGAGAGATTTTAACGTTACATCTTAACGCGAAAAAGCAGAGGTTTAATAGCAAAGACAGAGATGGTAATAACGCAGGCAATATTAAAAATACAGGGGATGTTAGAAACGGAGGCAGGGTTCAAAACATAGGCAATGTTAAAAATGAAGGCAATATTAAAAACGGAGCCGATGTTAATAACGCAGACAATGTTAAAAACGAAGGCGATGTTAATAACGCAGGCTATATTAAAAACAGAGTCAGGCTTAAAAAATGAAATGAGATCGAGCATTGTTTGCAAAAGGTGGCAAAAAAATTGCAGTGAAAACAGCTGTTGATGAAAAAGCCACTGTTGTTGTGGTTTCTTTCCAGAATATATATGACGACCATATTAAAGAATTTGTATTTATGTAAATCTTTTTGTGTGTAGTATCGTGTGTGTTTGTTGCTGCAAATTCTCATTTTTGTTTACATTTGTGTCATGCACATGCTTGTGCTTGCAGCAAAGTAAATTTTACGCTCAAAACTTGAATTTTACATTCTCAGCATTTTTTGTCGTCACTTGGTTATGTGTGTGGTTGTGTTGTAAATCTGGCACCGTGTGTGCTTGCTATTGCAAACACATTTCTATAATCTCTTTATTGTGATTGATAGGATAACGAGAAGAAGAGTACTTTACGCGATCATAATTTAAAGATTTCTTACGTGAATTTGTTTGCGTCGGGCTAAAAACGGGTCCTCTTCAAAATGCGGCATTAAATAGCAGATGGAATACAATGTTTTATTAGAATACACGACTTTTCGCATCCTAGGCAGTATGTTTATTTAATTTTTGTACCTACCACTGTAAGACGGGGGTATACCCGTTTTGTCTTTTCCAGAATGTATGTAACACCCAAAAGAAAACTTCAGTATATATATTCTTGATCAGCGTGAAATTCTGAATTGATTTAGCCATGTCTGTCCGTCTGTGTGGTGTGTGTTGTTGGCACTCCCCTGGTCGCAAAAATTAATATATACGGACTTCAAATTTGATAGAAACAATGGAAGTTTTTACACGCGGGTTTGTATCGAAAATGGCCCAAATTTGTTAGAGCAAAAGCGCGTAGTGGAGCGTGAACTGAACGCGACTCGGTTTTTCTTAAACCAACTTTGGAGATTTTTGCTCGTTACTCGGCAATTTAGTTTAGTTAGAAGGCTCAAATTTTCCACACTTACTTTACCAAGCACTCTACTTCTTACGTGCAAAAATGCAAAACGTCCACCACGCCCACGCAAGATTACAAGTGATTAAATTCTGTTTTTTTTCACTTTTTTGATATTAAGGTTAAAAGTTAGTTTAAACACGACTTAGGCAAATCGCGCCTATTAAGTAAAGTTGTTTTGATAGACTTTAAAGAATCCAATATTGGATTGGATTAAGGTTTCTGCAAACAACTCTAAACGGGTTAAACAACTCATAATTCTATTTACATCGACTCAGCTTAATGAATATGAAGTGTCTAGAGAAACAGTTAAGGACATCAAAGCTTATCTCACCAAGTAACGTGGACGAATCGGTAGTACCTTTAAGAAGGCGACATAAGGATAAGAGGAGCAACCTATTTTCATAAGGAGAAGAAGAAATAAGTGGGTGCTAAAACAAATTTCTAAGGGAAAACAGAAAGAATTGCTTTTGAACTGATTCTTCAATTGAATCTACGTAACATCTACAGGGGGGAGACCACACAACCCAGGCGTGCTCAAGTATTGGTCTAACTAAGCACATGTATAGCTTTTTTGTAATGCATGGATCGTTCAGCTCTTTGGATCACCACTTATTGAAGCCAACCGCGGACTTAGCTTTACTTAAAGTGAGCTCATTGTGCAGAATAAAACGTAATCTTTGGTCGAACCGAAACCCCAAGCCGACGAACGAATCAACGTTTTCCAACTTGTGTGAGTCAATGAAATGCTCAGTACTGAATGATTTCCTGCTTAAGAAACAAAGCTTCTTGCATTCTTCTAAATTTACTTTCATAAAATTTAACGACCACCTTGTAACCAAATTATTTAAGTCAGTTTGAAGCTGACACGGTTGTGATGCCAATTTAATTGCAGATATTGGTCTAACTGAGCACAAATATATTTTTTAGGTTTGGTGATGGTTTTTTTTTGAAAAGCGATTCTCACCAAATTACGGCTTCACCGGAAAGTGAGGGCTAGAGAAATGTGTTGAGATTTGGAACAAAATTTGTTTGTAAGTGACAAGCGATCGATGGCGGGTAAGGTGCTTGCATTAGTGAAATGTTTGTGCGATGATATTTGTGAGTGCGTGTGTGTGTGGTGATACGAAACGATTACGTTTTGTAGCAGTCGCTGTGATTGGTATTTGAAATCCATCTATTGTTGGTAAGTAAATCCATTCTCTTTAATATTTGAAGTTTTCATAGATTACAAAGCCGAGAGTCTACGACTCTAGGTTCGATAGATGTTGAGAAGATATCTCTACCAGAAAACATTACTCGTTCAGTTTCTTCAGGTTCTTTCATAATTTTTGTTCACGTTCGATCATATGTAGAGTATTTATTATAAATATGTCAGTATATGTATATGTATAAGAGCTAAAAGGAATGGAGCTAAATGAATTGTTGGAGTCCAAGTGACATTTAGGGTACACGATTCGTGTGCATCTATTGTAGCCATTACTATTCGGCTACCGGTGATGAATACTTTTGCCGGCAATCATTATTATTGCTCTCACTCATGATGTTGTTGGGTTTTGATACAAGTGTTTATAGTTTGACCAAAAAGTAAAAAGAAAGAAAAAGTTTTTTTATTTATTCAACTTTCAACTCAGTTTTGCGGCCTTGAGATAGTTTAAAACCTTTGTTTAGTTTTAATTAATAGTTTTATTGTTTGGAAACATTGAACCACACAAACAATTTCTTGCACTCTGATAATTTAGCAACAAATTATCTAAGTTTTGCTGGTAGATTCTAATTTGCAGATGTAGAACAACAAGCGAACTTGTTACACACACTAATATGTAAATAATCACCACAGTAATGCGAAAAAGCTGTTTTCAACAAAATGGCGCCGTTGGTTTCTCTTTCGCCAAACCTTTTGTTTTTTTTTTTTTTCCTCTTATTTATTTTTCTCGTCGATTCCTTTTCAAGTTACCTCGTCGGTGTGTGGGTAAACCTATGTATGTGACATTGCACACGGTAAGTTTGTCGCGTGGATGTGTACGTCTTCATTTTATGGTACATGTGTATATAGGACAAATTGCTTGTTATTGTGGCTTTTCGCTTTTTCCTATGCAAACAATCTAAGTGTGTATAAGGGTTATGTCTGTTGCAGATCCACTTGCGTATGTGCCTGCTGATGAAACAAATGCGTTAAAGGTGTTCGTTGAGGAGAATTAAAAAAAATGTTAAAACCGTGTCGCGACATTGCCGACATTGTCTCATTGCTTGCTTCCTTTATAAATGATATCGGATGGGACGGAAAATCGTGTTTGCTTTGTAATTTAAATTTCATAAAACAGTTAAAACATATCAATCAACGCATCGATTATACCAAAGTAGAGTGAAAATGTTGCAACCGATTGCCTTTTGCAATTAATTTGAAATGTCAGTTGAATTTTTTTGCGTCTTAAATTAATTTAATTTTTGCCGTAACATTATAAATGAAAAAAAAATATTTCTTTTGATACCCATCACCGAAGGATGAGGGGTATTCTGGATTGGCATCAAATTCTGAATCGATTTAAGCATGTCCGTCTGTCTGTCTATCTGATGTAAACATTCTGCTGACCGCAAAAGTCAAGCTACCGAGCACAAATTTGGCAGAAACATTGGAATTTCTTGCGCGCAGGTTGGTGTTGAAAATGGGTCAAATCGGTCAAAGAACATGTCCACAGTACCAGGTAAGGTTAGAAGACTTTCGGTTTTTCAAATGGAATGAACAATTGATTTTTTGCTCATTATCCATAAACAACAGCATACTCTATGGCCATTGCTGTAGCATTTGTGCACAAAAATGGAAACGGCTACCCAAACAAAAATTGACCACGCCTACCCAATATTATATGTGTAGTGAATTATTCTTTCAATGCCTTTATAACCCTATAAAGTTTGCAAATTCTTGGCCAGTTGCAAATCTTGAACGCACCTAAACATATCCACTTGTTCGTCTGTCCATCGGTCTATTTGCGCCATTTTGTCGTACTTGTGGCAAACATTCTCCCGTTAGCGAAAATGAAGATATCGCTAACAAATTTGGAACTGACCTAAATGTTTCAACGGATACACCTACAACGGCCACATCCCGATAAGACAAAAACCTCTCTTTTGAGACTAGAAGAAATCAACTGTGCCCACTCCATACTATAGAGCATGACAATTTTGTTATTGTACTTCTCTTTTGTTTTTTTGGGTTTATGGGTATAAAAGATTCACTTCCAACCGTCTTTAATTTTCATAATTGATTTTTTTGTAGCTAGAACACGCGATTCCCGAGACATTTTGACGAAGCTTACAAAAGTGAGGGTTTTTGGCTCAAGGACGAACGCTATTGAAAATAGATTATATCGAAGACTTTCCATATAATGGCCCTTTGAAAAAAAGATTTCGATAATGCTGTTAGAAAATATGAAATAAATGTTTTTGGATCGGATGGCACGATTATTGCACCACCGTCTCATATAATCATTCCTAAGACAAGTAAGCTTTTGTGGAGCAAAAAACTCGAATTTCCAAAATGTCAAACTGTCCGTTATAGTTATTCAACAACAAAATTAACCGTACCTAATTTCGGCCATCAAGGCAAATTTTTAATCCCCTCTCCATAAAAGGGTTCTTGTGAAGGGTTCTTCTAATCCTTCATAGAACAACAAACTTGTAGTTTATAGCAAAAATAGGTGAAGAAAGAAGAAACTCTTTAATGAGAAAATTAATTTTGTAAAAATTTTGATCATCTCAGCTTATGTTTGGAGACCTCTTCCATATAAGAGATATCCATAAAAAATGATGTCTATAGTTTGCGCTATTTGATCGCGAAAATAAATGAAGTGATGCAAGTATTACTGCGGTAGAAGCAAACAGAGTCCACAAAAGCTGAAGAAACGTATCTTAATGCAATTTCGTAGACGTTAAGCTTATTAAGCTTAAGAGAACGATTTAATTGGTAAAGTCTTGTATAGCTTTCAAATGTTTACGAAACTTTTCAAAGCTCGATTCATTTCAGTTTAATTCATTTTAAAAGTTGCCTAAGACTTTAAAGTTTCTTATGAAAGTTCAGGTAAAACTTTAGTTAACTAGTAATTACGCAATGGGGCAAAATGGCGCTGTTGTACTATTAATACAAACTTGTATGAGTTGAAAAACTCTTGAGTATATTATGAGGAAACTCTTTTTTCAGCAAACTGGGAGAACTCATTGGTTAGCTTAAGAGAAGGGTGAGAGAGTAAGAGAAGATAATTGCGAAAAAAAGAGCTCAGATAAATAATTAGAGAGGAACTGCGAAAATTAGTTTAAAAAGGATATAACAAAATAATTGACACACTGAACTCGTCCGATATAGATAAGTGCTGTTCGTATTTAAACGATGGTAACATTTTTGCATTTAAAAGACAAGTTTACGCTAAAATATGCAGCAGTCTTTGAATTAATTTCAAAGCCACGCATGCCATGCATGCCGTCATGTGTATGTAGTTGTTCAAATTGGGCACAGATTTTGGATAATACGCATAAATCAACCGCTTTACGAAAAAATATATAGAGAACATGACCTAACCCAATCCATGCTGAAATACCTAAAATAGGCTTAAGAGGCCAACAGAAATCCATGAACAGAGTTACTGCTGCGTATGATAGCCGCGTCATGTAATATTATGACTTCAGGGATAATTATTTGTTATTATTATTGTTGTTGTTGTTGTTGTTGTTGTTGTTGTTGTTGTGTTTTTAAATACTTTATGCGTGCGCTTAGAGATAATTAAATAGGAAATTTTTATGATAATTAGCTTTTATTTGAAGTTTTCTGCTAAACACTCCTCGAATGTATTTCGAGTTTCTAATCTACTGAAGTAAAGAGAGTGTCTGTCTGTCTGTGTTCGGAAAAAGTTTGAGATATCTACATGCGTTTGTATATGTATATGCTTGGCATTTTATTTTTATTTCCATTAAGTCATTTTATGAGTTAGTGATTTATGTACGTGTACGTAAGTAGAACACCGCACAATTGTGTAGACATACTTATGTAAGTACGTGCATCTTCGATACGAGTGTATGTATATGTACATATATATGAGCAAACGATGCTTGATAAGCTGAGCTGATTGAGAATAAGCAGATGAATAGTTGTAGCAACAGTAGTAGTAGTAGTAGTAGTAGTAGTAGTAGTAGTAGTAGCAGCAGTATAGCAGCACTCGTAAGTACTTGACATTAAAGTATCTGAATTATCATCGGTCATATCAATATCCATATTATCGTTATCGTCTTCATCATCATTATCGTCATTTGCATCGTTGCGTTTGTATTTGTGCATCCATATTATTGGCTTTTAACTACTCAAATATGTAAATACATTTCATCTCTATAAACAAACGTACATATGCATATCTATGCATTATATATATATATATATATATATGGAGTAACACATATATATATATATATATATATGAGAGAGTATGAATATTAATACCTGTACAGTTGTTTAGTATGACCGCTGCTTGATTACGTTTTTTATGTATGCTTTTGCCTTTCGATTTTGTTAGATATCAGGACGAGTGAATCGTTTGCAGAAAAACAAAAAAAAAAAAAAAAAAAAAAACAAATCCAATACTATTTGGTTATGTTTGGTCTTGTTTTTGTCAAATTGTTTCTCGTCAAGCAGTCCTTGAAAGATGAAACATTAAGATTACTTGGTTATATCCTTTGCCCGCACATTCATACCCACATACCTATACGTTTGCATGCACATATCATATTAACATAAGAGCGTATTTGTTGTAATTTGTTGGATTTGCTAAAAATACTTTGTCTTTTCTTCATTTTATATTCATGTTTGTGCATATTTGCCTGTATATGTACTTGAAGTTGTGTGTGTGTGTGTGTGTGTGTGTGTATCTCTTACGTTTTGTGTGTAAATGATAATGTTGTCCTTGTTGACCTTATTCGTAGATTTGTGAATTTGCTCCTAAGCATATTTTACAAAGGGCAAATATCACATACACACATACACACACACACACACACACACACACAGACAATATCACGAATGCATTCATAATACATACACATGCACATATACTCTAACTTATTTATCTAAGCATGTATTTTAGTGCCATTAGCTAAAATATTTAATTATTCAACTTTGTACACATTGTACAGGTTACATATATATATATATATATGGGTGTATGCGTGTGTGTATATCAGTCGATGACTTTTAATTTTTGGCTAAATGAAGCATTTAAATTGCATAATTAAATGGAAATTGAAATTTTTGTCAAAAATCTAACGTAATTGTTTAATTCTAACTAAAAATTTAACTGATCATCAGTAATTATGATAATTGGTTGAATATATTAAAACTTATGGCAGACATTATAGAAACAGGGTTGTAATTAATATAGATACTGGAATTATGGCACCACAGGCTTATCGCATTTCGTCTCTCTTTCTCTCGTTTCATTCTCTCTGAATATCTATTTAACTTACGTGTTATTCATTCAACTACCAAGGCTGTCAATGAATGAGGAATGAATATTGGTTTTGTCAGAAATATATAAATCAAAGCTCGCACACGATATACATCAGGATCAGGAAGTTTAGGAAGTTGGTTGAATAAAAACCATACTCCGTTGTTAATGAACGGACGGAAGGAAAGACATTATTAGTTCCACCTACAATAATTTCCTTTACTGGGACTCCTATGGCGTTGCAACAACAAGAAGGACTTGAATAGAATCGTTCTCTTATATGCTCATCAGGTTATCAGTCCGTCTTGTAATCTTGTATTCGCAATTACGCAGTTCGCAAATTTGGGACACACTTTAATGATGACTTTATTTTCTATTTTCTATAAATGCTTTAACGAACGTTTAGCGATCAATTGTGGCCCACTTGTGTTTCTATTAAAAAAAATCGGCGAAATCGAATCCTTTAATCACTACTCATGTAGTTCCCATTTCACCTACATTTCATTACAACACTGTTTGTTTAATAAATTCCTTATGCCTTTGTATAATCTGTTGAAATGTCGACTTCACTTTAGCTTTGATTCACAAATTTTCATCTGAAATGGTGTCTGCTCGTGTGTTCCAACTAATTATTTCAGATGCAATAATTGTTAGTGTAATTCGTTCAAGATATGTAGAATCAGGAGAGTTCATGGGAAAAACGATATGGTGAGTAAGATTTCCCCTTTGTGCGAATCCTTGATGCCTACGACCTCGACCTCGAACCAATCGATTGATCCTTTTACTTGCGATAGTTTTCAGTCTCGTTAGGTTTTAGTTAAAATATTTTTGTCCGATCGATAATTCATCGGACTGACAGAGGCATTGCCTCTAATAAAAAATTTATATTAATTTTAGAAAGTACTAACTATCGTGCGATGCCTGTTCAATTTTCATACCGTTGCAAAAAGTGGGGTTTCGTAGGTTAAATAAAGACATTGTCTATTGATGGTGACAAACAAATCGTTCAACCTCAGCATTGGCTTGCAAAGTGTTATGGATACTCTTCATCGTCGCAAACTTCTTTTTTTTGTAATATGATCAATCACTGAGGTGATGCCTCCTATTCCTGTAACACGGTGACTGTCAGAGAGAAGATGGGAAAGAGAAAGAAGAAGGAACGGGGTGACCGCAGTGTAGTGAGTGTGTGCCCAATCGATAAGGATTATGCCTTCCCCGACCGAGCACTCTATACACTATAGCTACGACTAAAGAATAATTTAATGCACTTGAGAGCGTCGATAATGTTAAACGCAATGGACAACGGGGAGATTTAATCAGAAAAAAATCTAGAAAATTATTCCCGATAATCGAAAAACAAAGTTGGCAGAGAAAGCGGTCCTAAACATGTCAAAAGCCAGTGCAATGATTTTTTTTTCGTGAAAAGTTTGTGCGTGGGACTCTGATTTTCCAATTAGGTGCTACGTTTAAACACAGTGGAGCAGTGAAATCCCACATCGTAACTTGATAAGGAATTGAAATTCGAATTGTTGCCCGTTGTACATCTGGTCTTCAACGACTATTATCTGTTTGCAACTTCTTAACAAGATGAGGAAGAAACCTAAATAAGATTCTGACAAAAGCATCGGAATAAGATATTGACAAAGGTATCGAAACGTTAGAAAAGCGTTCAAGTCCTCTTTGTCTCAATCTTATGGGAGATTTTGTTGATGAATAAACTTGAAGTTTGCCCGAAAAAAGTTACTTTACTCTATTTAGTCCTGGGACTTATTGATCGACATATTAGATACTTCCTGTAGATGTTTGCATCACGTATCAGACCTGCACTGTATGTTACGCTGCCTGTTTAAACGGATTGTGGACGGGTCAAACTTATGCTAAATGAAACGTTCCCGTTTTCTATCCCATTTTTCAACGAACTTGATCGCACGACCAAGAGAAAAATCGATTCTAAATCGAGTCAGAAACCAATCTTGATCTCTTGATTATGGTTGCATTCATGTATATACTACAGCAATAGTCTTTGCAGTGTCTACTGCGTTGCAAAAGAAAGAGTGAAACCATTCTTCCGTCACTTCTTTTTTCTGCATTACGTATTAACTTTCACTGAAAATGCGTACGATTTTTACTAAAACACATGCAAATTGATTGATTATTTGCTTGAAAAATCATTGGTCTGTAATGCTCTTCTAATCGTAATCATATTTGATTTTTAGTTAATGTGGAAAGAGCTTGTGGGTCAACTTAGCTGAGTTTCGAATTAGAGTCGATTGTAAACTTACAGGATGTCCCCTGACTGCATGAATTTTAATTACAATTTTTTGTCAATAAAATATTAGTGAAGAAATGACATTTTGAGATAAAGCTTAGTCTTCTAGAAGAGAGTTTTCCCAGGTTAGTTAAGATTTTTCGAGGAGGAAACCCTAGATATTATTTGATTAGTTATCGTTGCTCATATTCCTTACGTTAAAAGCGCTAAAATAGGTAATAAATTTATATATGTAGTTCGGGTCGAATTCTCTATATTTATTACTAGACATCATATCAATATCAATTTTAGACAATTTTAATCTGTAAGATATTTTATATATAGGGTAAGATCAAGTTGGTATAATAGGTTATTATTACTAGAGCAGCATTAAGCAGATTTTATTGATAGTAAAATGAAATAAATGAAAATTTGATCGATGATAACTGTGGGCGTGTGTGGGCATGGATGATCTTTTTCATTTTCAAGAGACGGACAATCTACATAATAAGTTTCAATATTCTGTCTTGTTTACGTTCAGCATGAAATTTTAAAATTTATAATGGAAATAAATGTAATTTTGCATGGGCGTGGCTTTTGATTTTTTCCCGTTTTGACCCATGAATAGTCGTATCCTTCTTAAAACAACAATTTCGAAAAATTCGATACATTTATGAGTGACGAGCAAAAGCCCATAAATTTTTGCTTAGAGAAATAGAGTTGTTGTAATTGGGCGTGTCCTGTGACTGAATTGTTCCACTCTCATTGTCAATTTGCCTGCAAGGTTTTTCAACGTTTCTGCGAGTTTTGAAGTCGATGTTTTCATTTTTGTGATAGAGAGAATGTCAACAACACAAATTCACA
This sequence comes from Glossina morsitans morsitans, assembly GCA_001077435.1. Classification (NCBI taxonomy): domain Eukaryota; kingdom Metazoa; phylum Arthropoda; class Insecta; order Diptera; family Glossinidae; genus Glossina; species Glossina morsitans. Next base: position 34,982 of record CCAG010015091.1, read on the forward strand.
TAGACGGACAAACATGGCTAAATCGCTAACCAAATATATATATATATATATATATAAGTACATGTATATGCTTTGTAGGAAGTCTGCAAATTTTTTTTGTGTATTGCTAGCATAACGACAATACACCTGTCTTTAGGTGGGGGGTAATAAAAACCTTTAGATTTTCCGAAATTAAGTTTCTTGCTTGCAGCTGGACCTTAAATCGTTGAAATCTTGCAATGACTGCAAAAATTTATTTAATTTACTTTTCTTTTATATAAACTTTTTTCATTTTGTTTTTCTTCTTTATTTATTTATTTATTTTTTTTTTGCTGCGAAAGAACATTTTACGCTATTCATTCAAAGTACAAAAGAAAAACGCAACTCACATTTTTTTGCATTAACAAACAAAAATTCGTTTATAGTTTTACACGTTTATAGCTTTTGTTTGCCTCATGTCCGAGCAGATTGTGATGATCATACTTAAAGGCGACGTGCTTGAATGATAAAAGTAATAAAACAAAAAATGCATACACATCACACAAACACACATAAGCATACACGCATACAGTAGTTACATAGAATATATACTTATGTACAGAGAGAATATATCACGGGTCCCAATTGGCTTTTGTTTAAAGAAAATGCAATGAATGCCAGCTAATATGTTAATGCAAACTGCAAATTTGAGCGTGTAGAGTTAAAATAGCAAAAACAAAGCAAAAAGTTCAAGAAAATATAGAAACAATAAAAACAGAAGAACAGAAGAAAGAAATCTTTATCTCTTTTATAACAGGGCATGATACCGTATAGATGGATGGATGCTTTCAATGATGATGACGACGATGATGACGACGTTGATGATGACGATGATGATGAGAATAATGATGATGATGAGAGACAGTTCTGTTGATTTGTGTTATTTGTATATGCATATGTGTATATGGAACTGGCGCACGTTCAGACAAACATATACATATATATATATATCCATATGCATGCATATAACATACATCCGTATATATTACTAACTTTCATTTATTCTTGGTGATGCAATGTCAGAATTGGCAGAAATTCTGTTTAAATGCCGTAATGAAGTCTGTTTATACCATATAATGTTCCATGTTTACTCTACGTGCTTTGGATTTTATTATTTTATATTTTCATTTTCACTCTGTACATACACACAGGCAGTGAATCTTTCTTGCGTCTCTATAGTACAGTTTACTTAGACTCATCCACAATATATATATAAATACACATGCAAACATTTACATGCATACAAACACGAACACATACAGACATTGCCAATTTGGTTGCAGCTTCAGTTTTGCCCGGTTGAGCGTTACCATTGCCGTTGTTGCTCGGTTTACTTACTACACGTTGCGCTGCAATTTTAAATTCATGCAATGTGGGCCAGTGTGAATGTAAGTATTTTTTTTACCTTTTTTTTTAGTTTACTACATTTTTTTCTTTTCTTTTCTTTTTTTTTTTTTTTTATTTATTTCTTTTTTTATTATTATTATATTTTCTATTTCTTTTCTGCTGTTTTTCTTTCTTTTTTTATTATATTTGTAGTACAACTTATTAAGTAGCATATATGTATCGGTGTGTGCGCACGTGTATATATGCATGTGTGTTGATTTTTCTTTCTTATTGGCTATTTACTATCTGTGCATGTACAAGTCAATGTTGGCATGTAAGTATTTGTATATGTGTTGTATTATGTGGTTATTCTTGTTGCTGTTGTTGTTGCAGAAGTTGTTAAAAATCTTTCCTCGCTTTCTTTGCTGGTTTAGTCAGAATTTTTATGCTCCGTATGAAGTGCTTATGAGTTTGTTTTCATTCATACATTTATGCATGCGAATGTGTGTGTGTGTGTGTGTGTGTGAGCACTTAGATGTGTTTGTTTATGCGTTTGCTTGCATGTGTGTTAATATTACTTCAGCTTATACTTACTTCAAGTAGATCTATGACCATCATAAACTTGAAAATAGTATATATGTAGGATTGTTTTTCCTTTCCATTATTATAATCTCTACTTGATTCTATCAACAGATTTTTGTGCTCCTGGAAATTCTGTTATTGGACTTTTACACACTCACGCACACACACACACATACATACATACATATATATATATATAACGAAGCAAACAAAAAACAAAAAAAAGATATAAAAGAAACAACACAAAAAATCTAATCCTGTTGAGAAAATATATATATATATATACATGTATATATAAAAAGAAGCAACAATAACAACAACAACAATATGAATATCAACTCTCTACCAAGTGTTGGTAAATTGGTAATTGCGCTCATGTAACATTTTAGAAAGAAGTGCTTTTTTTTTCTTTAAATTTTTTCTTTCTTCTTCTTCTTTGCGAAACTACACCGTTTGAAATGTGGAAAAAAAAAAAATTCATTTAAAGCTTTTATAGCTTCCTGTTTTGTGTTTCCTCATCGTGTTTTTTCCTCTATTTTTGCAACTATCATTGGATAAGTGAGAGTATACTAATTTTCTCGTCTTCCGTGTAACGTGCTCCGTATATATCCTTGATTAGTGTACAAAATTGGATCAACTTTATTCTTATATGATATATTTTATTTATTTGCGCATTAATATACTCTTTCTTTTTATACCCTACACGGCTTCCGGTATAGGTTAGTGCGGACGTACGTGGCACGCAGATGGACTTAAGATAGACCCACAAATTATTATATCGATCGATTCAGAATCGTAATCTGAATTGATCTAAGGCTGTCTGTTCGCCCGAACTTTGTCCATGTGTCCATTGTGTTCAAGCTACAAGTCGCAACTTTTTAGATACTTTGATGAAATTTGGTACAGTGACGTTGTTGGACCCAAGGACGACCGCTATTGGAAATTACTTCGGATCGATCCACTTTTTCGACCGTTCCCCATATAACGTCCTATTCTGAAAAGTTGTTATATGGAAAAAAATTGTAATTTTCGAAATCGCTCGGCAAAAGTGACTATGTAGTAGTATTTGGGTATTCTAAATTGGTACGAAAGCAAATTTTTGAATTCCCTCTCATATAATGCAAACTGAAGTTCATGATGAAAATTATATCATAATAGTAATTTAAGATAAAAAAAATTAACCATAGCAACTTTGGATACTGCCTTGATAAGGATTTTCACGAAAATTGATCCTTTGGAGAGCAGAAAAGTCTAAGTTTTAATATGTGGCGATGTGATGATGAAAGTTGATCGATAATAGTAATTTCATACAAAAATGAACTCTTCCCATTTACGTTGCCACGCCATTGGAGATCTAAGAAATGCAGTGCAGACCTGTACAGATATTCCAAGGTCTTGTTTGCACACTATACAGTTGGCGAGAGTTCGACTCCATTTCGTGTTTAAGTACATTCATTGTCTTATCGTATCCTTTAGCTTGGTAAGGGGTATGTATAATTCGTTTCAAGGCGATTGCAGCTATCACGCTGGTTTTTTTTTTTTTTTTATATTATTTTTTCACCTAATTTTCTGGATGTATAATAAAACTTATGGGTGAAACTAATTTAGGATTTTTGCTATTATTGAAAGGATTATTTTTAAGATGTTTTTCGTAAAACTTAATTAAGTGCAATTTTTCCAATGCAGGCAATGGTTTCTCTCCAACACATAATCTATTGTATACATGTGCTTGTATACCGTTAGCTATGTGTTGCTGCATATTTTTCAGTAAACGTCATTCTGTTTGAAATAAATTCTTAGATTGATTTCATGAGAAAATTTCTTTCATTAAAAAAAGCTAATTAAACCGTCAAAAATTATAAATTTCACTCGACGATTGACGGTAAGCGAGCGGGTTTGAAAAATACATATATCAGTTAATAAGTAATAATACAGTTAGATATTAACGTTTGCACATCCATCTATGAATTTTATATAATTTTTATACAATTATTGACGAAAGAATGCAATGAAATGAAATAGATAAACAAGACATAACATGGATGCTTTCAAAGAAAAAAAAAAGAAAGATCTAAAATAAAAGTAACTAAAAGTTAACAGGAAATCTTAAGCTACCAAGAAAACCTGCATTCAGTAGAAATTTTATAATTGTTTACGAAATGCTAAAAGAAAATAAGTCGATTTTTACTTTACATTGTTGCTATGGCATGTAGCCCTTGCGGAGGAACTTGATCTGATTCTCTTTTGCGCGGTTGTTCTGTTTGCTGTTTAAACAAACTCTTTTATAAAAATATTCTTTTTAGAGACAATAGTCTTCTGAACATTATAATTTAAGGCACCTTCTCTTCTACGTGTACAGTTGAACAAAAGCTTCCTCAAGTTTCTTACGAATTCTTATCCTTTTTATGCCCATCACCGACGGATGAGGAGTATATTCATTTTGTCAAAACGTTTGCAACGGCCAGAAGGAAACCTCAGAGACCCTTACATATTCTTGATCAGCATCTAATCTTAAATCGATTTAAACATGTCCATCTGTCCGTCTGTGTAATGTCTGTTGTAAAAAATCTGGAATGAAGCTATCGACTTCAAATTTGGCAGGGACAGTGAAAGTTCTTATAAACAGTCGTTGTTATTAAAAATGGGTTAAATCGATCGAAGGACACGCCCACAGCACCACGTAAACTGAGAACAGCTCTGTTTTTCACAGGGAATGAACAGTAGGTTTTTTGCTCATTACCCATAAACTCTAGCAAATAAATGCACAAAAATTTGAACTCATATTCTATGGGCGATGCTGTAGCATTTGTGCACAAAAATGAAAAAATTGACCATGCCTACCCAGTATTTAGTGTAAAATTTTAGTATTTTTTCAATAACGCGCAGAAACGAACTTCAAAAACCATATAAAGTATACAAATTCTTGGCCAGTTGCAAACCTTCAATGCGCCTTAACATGTCCGCTTGTTCGTCTGTCCATCTGTCTGTTTGCGCAACTTTGCAGTACTTGTTGTAAATATTCTCCCGTTAGTGATAGAAGATATCGTCTACAAATTTGCAAAAGGACTTGAAAGTCACTTAAACTTTTCAAAGGAGCCGCCTACAACGCCCACATGTCTCTAAGACAAAAGCTTTTATTTTGAAAATAGAGGAAATCAACTGCGCTCACTCCATATTATGGAGCATGAGGATTTTGTTCTTTTACTTCTTTTGTCTTTTTTTTCTTTGGGGTGAACGGTGATGGGTATAAAAGATTCGGTCCCGACCGAATTTAATTTTCTTACTTACTTAAAATATAAAAATAAAAAAAGATCACTGAAAAATGCGTCGGAACTAAGATAAGATGTAACAAAGCCTTAATTAATTCTGTGTCCAATCTTCCGGTGCCATAGATTGACATGTATGAAGGGACGATGTCAATATATTTAATGTAACACTGTGCTTATACTGCTTTTTATGCTTTACGTAATTTCGGTGTGCGGAAATTTTCCCTCTTTACTTTTGTCCTTGTTGCTTGCATGCTTAAAGGTAAGAAATTTAAGATGCAAAGTTGATGATTTTTTTTTTATATTTTGTTTTTTAATTAAGTTGGTCAGAGTTAGTCACAAATGATATTGTCTTTACCTTTTGGGATTTTATCAGATTTTTAATAAGTTGCTTAGTTTAGTTAAAGACAATTATTATTTTTTTCCCTTTAAATACGAGCAACCATTCAGTGGATGTCCCGTCCAAAGATAAGTGAGGGGAATAAAAGAGACAAGGAGATGGCGGCTGCAGTCTAGTGGGTGTGTGCCCAAACGATCAGTGTTATGCCTTTATTAACTAAAGCACTCATTATAATTACGATCGAACTGTAGTTTACCGCACTTGAAATTCGAATCCGCGAACGATGACGTGGTAGTCGCAATTCTTACTTACTCGCCTAATCGTGCGGATGAAGGCAATTGTTAGCATTCCACGCGACTGAATGTACGATCTATAGGGTCTATCACACAAGTGTATCTACAAATGTATAGGGGACTATATGTAGGGGAGTTTTTGAGAGGAACGAACAACATGCCGAGACCGCACATGAAAATGGGTTTTTTTGACGTATTATCGGTTTTATGTGTTTGTATTCAGAAAGGCTTAAGATTGGTCGACCATTCATTATACCGATCGATTTATAATCATTTTGCAAACTGTCCTGATGTATGTCTGTTTGTTTGCTAAATCCTGCGAAGTGTTCTTGTACATTATTCGGTTTTTCTTTGTGGTAAATCGGGATGGAGATAGGAACTTTTCGAAAATACTCAAACCTTACAACAAATCTGAACTATTTTGTTGGCCTATCTTCACTTCAATGTTATATTAATCAAATGGTTGTATGCAAGGAGGTTCAATAAAAACTTACTCATCCGATGCAAATTTTTCACCTAATTTCAGTCGGAGAAAATGTTTAATCATTGCCACGAATTAATTTCCCTGCGAAGATAGTATCGAACATTTCATGTCTTCTCTACAAGGACAGTATGCTAAGGAACTTCAATTTATTCTAATAAGAAGGCATCGACTGACAAATCTTAACGAAAACCATGTAAGCAAAAGCTGAAAAAATTCCAAACCAAGTATAAAGACGTATAAAGCTGATTTAAATTTGTTAGGAAAAGCGTCTATGTCCAGATTGATGCCAAATTTGGAAGCAAAGACCGTTCACTCTTAATCTTATAAATTTTACAGATTTTTCATCGCATAATTCTGAATAGAGCGGACTATGTAGAACGCAAGCTTATGATTATTTTTTGCATTTAAATAAGTTGGATGACATACGGTAATGTATGCAACATCCATGCAAACGCGGCGAAACTTGCATTACAGAAAATCATCATTACTTGTGATAGTTTAAGTGGTAGCGAGTTTACGAATCGCCCGCAAATGCCAATAGTTTGCGTAGACTAATGAAGTTAACTCAGTTAAATCAGTTAATAGGCATATAGCTGCATGGTAGAATTTCTGATTAGAGAAGAGCAACAATTGAACAACACGGCCAGTACGATAGTTAAAGAGTGAAGAGAGTTTGTATATATACGCAACACGCCTAGAAATAGGCAGAAGATCTAGAAGAAGATCTAGGGCTTACGTGTACCATTTCTATGCGTGTTTGCGTATATATACAAACTCTCTTCACTTTTTAAGGTTAGCATTAAGAGACATGATTCAACTTGAGTGTTATCAGTGAATCATTTAGTTAGGAATGCTCTTGACAGCTATACCTTCACATTATATCGTGGATGGGTTAGTTAAACTAGACGTTCACGATGTTTGCTGGCATATTAATCGATTGGATTAATGGTTTCTATAAACCAACACATGCCATGCTTTCTTGCATGGCAATTTTTCGATTGAGGTTAGGTTAACTATCTTGTAAGTTCGCCAAATCTTCTCAAATGTATTCTTGGCCTAAATAAAAATTGTTACTCAGGAAACATTTTTCAAAATAGCAGAGGGAACTTGGAGACACTAGCACTTTTTAGGCTATATGATAGCCTACTTGGTCTCTATGGGTTCTGAGTTATTTTTTTTTACATAAACTCGTACATATTTCCCTGTAAAAGTCAATCATTTAATTGCAAATGCTAGAGAAAATTCTCGATTGTCATATGAAACCGTTAGGCAAGCAATAAGGAAAAGCGTTGCAATACGACACGACAGTGCGAATAGGTAAGAGGGCATCAAGTCTATACACGAGAGAACGAGCGACAGAGAGAGCGAAGGGAAGAATGATGATCAGACGCCATGCCGAGCTGCCCGCCAACGATTTGAATTACTGGGCATAAAATTTAGTTAAACACGAGCCGTGCACGGACGCACTCTTTCTTTAATGACTTATTTCATAATCAATAGCTTTCGAGAGTAATTTTGAAGAAAGTTAGCTTTCGTCTGTTTTTGTCAAACACGCGAACGAATATGTACAAATGTATGTGAAAGCTAAATTTTTCTTACGCATTTAGTCCCCTGATCAACAATATCAGTGATGCTAACTTTTAGTGCGTGTATTAAACGTCAAAATGAATTCAAGTCGTCTTAACACAAATCTTGTTTATTATTTATTTATTCATTTTTTTGTTTTTTCCTTTTTTGCATATACACGCTTACATGTATACATGTTTTACTTTATTGTGTTAAACATTAAAAAATATACAATTTTCAACACTTTCTACAATTACTACGATATTATACTTCTTTCTTGTTCTTCTTTTTTTGATTACTAACGTACTTGTTTATGTGTGAAGATTAAATTGAATTAATTACATATACAGGAAATAAAAGAAATTGTAATAAAACAAGTTAGCGAACAAATCGTTCCAAGTTTTATCATGTTTTATATGAAAAACAATTTGAGAGAAAATAAAAAAAAATTAAAAAAAATAAAAATTCTATTAGCAACTGATAACCAAAAAAAAAAAAAAAATTTATTTTAAAGTAAACTGATTCCAAATTATTTATGTATTTGTTTTTTTCTTTTGTTTTTTGTTTTTAACACAATTTACATACATAAGCGCTTATTTATAAAAATGTAAATGTTGAAAGAAAACATTGAAAATACGTCATAACATTATTATTGTTGTTTTTGTTATTATTATTATTATTTTTCTTGGTAATATACTCTACGGGATTTATAGTTGATATACACATAAAATATAGTTTAACTGCGTGCCAGCATTCCATTGATCATAATATTGGCCAAAGCATTTCGTCTTTTGCGCCAGCCACCCATACCTTGTGCATGATATTGCAACTGTGTATACCATTGCTTAGTGCGTACATTGTCCTCAGCCTGCGTGAAAACGGTAACAATTGAAATATGAGTAGAAAATAGAAAAAAAAAGGCAAAAAAATGATTGCAATAAATGTTTATTTTTTTTTTTTCCCAATAAGGAGTTTCTGGAGTAATTTTTGCATACTTTAAATATGAATGTATCCTTCGATGAGATCTCTTGTATCTCAAAGTATTCATCCCAATCGGCCTCACTGCATACGACACATCTGTCCAGATATAATGGTTCACGTATCAATGTATAACGTCCGCACTTTTCTTTGACCACCAACAATGAAGCTTCTCGTATTCCGGTATGCTTCGGGAAATTCAGTTTATCTGACATGACTTTTTCTGCTTTATAATTGGCACTTGGCTGCCCACAAGCAAATGAATTCACACACGAGAATATTGTACGCGAATGCACGCGATTGTGCGAGCGTATATATGTTGACATAAGTATTGTGACAGTTTGCATTGAACAATTGCAGCATTGAAAGTGTTGATAAAATGAAAAAAAAAAAAGCAAAAACAAAAAAATAAAAAAATATACACAAAAAGGGAAAACAAGCGAAACAAAGATATACAATAAAAATATAGTGCGGGAAAGGGGAAAAATGAGAAACAAAATTAATACTTTGCCCTAAGGCGAATTTTCGACATCCCTACCTACTTGTCCACCTAGTTTTACCTTGTAGGCTTGTAGGCGCTGCCCTTACTCTTATTATCATTCCGACTGCAATATTGCTGATTTTCCCACAATTCCTAACCTTTACTTTAGTAGAGAATTAATTAATTTTAAGAACGGAAATAATTAAAGCAAACAAAAAAGAAGAATATAAAGACAGCAATTGCCTCATTAGTAGTGTGGTCCTACGGTCCGAGAGATGAAGAAACAAAAAGGACGAACGAAACCTAGGTTTCGAGGTGAATAGCAATATTTTGCCAATTACAATTTTGGTGATTTTGAAGCAATCTTCACATCAATCATTCCATTCGAGCCCACATAAACTTGGCTTAAAAACCAACAAACGTTATTGCCGTATTTTACTCATCTATTGAATTACCTCCATCGCTTGTAGCATTTGTAAGTCGGGCATCTTTTTGAGAAGTCCACGATTTCAAGTCGATTAAGCGATGTGAATCCACCTGTCCGTCTGTCCTGTAGATGTTATAGACACGGACACCGCATAAGCATTTTTTATACACGAACACAAGTCGCAATTTGAAAAGGGAATTACCCGCCCATGGCCACGCCCTTAGTGGGTAAGAATTAAAATTAAATATATATAAAAAGATATAAATCAAAGACACGATAAAAATATATACCAATGTCATCTACAAGTTCCAGACAAAAATTATCATTAGAATCGATCTTAGCTGACATTCCTCCAAATAAGAAAAAAAAAAATCCACAACAATGTAAGTTTTTACTAATGCTTTTCTTCGCTCATTAGAAATACCTAGAAATCAGACACATATGCATATCTTTGCCAAGATCTTTTCATCCAGTCTAAGATTCCAAGTCATTTTATCGATATTCGTCTAACCATTGGTCCGAGTCTTTCGTATCTTATTAAAATCACAATAGTTGGAAAATAAATTGACATGGAAGGCTGACAGTTGGCACTCATGGTCTTAGCTTAAATCCATAGATCAAGTTTGAAAGTTTGTATTACGCAAATACACTTGCAATTACATGATAGCCCCTAAGATTTCCCCTTAAACGAATCTAGTCTTCTCGCGTAACTTGAATACGTTATTTCGGGACAGGTTATGTGCGTAATTTGTCTCGAAGGCATACAAATATATTCGATTCTAGTTTCGTATTATACATACATACATATATCGAAACATGTACATTCATACTTATATGTAGGGAGATTAAAATTGAAAGAAATTGATTTTAGAAATTTATTTTAATCATGCAATCGATCCGTTCATTAATTCTCAGTGTACTCAGTGCACATTACAAACGAATAGATGGAAGTTTATATGCCTCTCATAATGTAAGTAACAGAATATGTATAGCAATAGAAAAAAATACGATCTAGTAAAAGGCTTTTATGTGATTCTTTTTGAAATTTACACTTCGGGGTGTTTGTCATATCGTTGGCCTTTGTTAGACGTTACAAAAATTTGAATTGCTAAGCAACAGTAGAAAATATGCAAAAAGTTAGCATTAAAATATTGTCGTTTCGCCGCTTCGATAATCGTTTGTAACAAAGGATTGCGAAATGTTATGTTTTAGCGGCAAAGTCGTGGGAACGTTTTAATTTCAATTTTTTTGCAAAATTTTAAATTTTATTCATGCAACATGTGCATGAAGACACTTGATTTATGGAAATTTATGAAATTCATAAGGAATCATCGTTTGCCTGACATTAATGCTTCTTATGTTATTTGCCAAACAAATGCTATTTTAGATATCATTCGTGGCCATATAGAAAATTTGCTCAAAGCTATTACCTTTCATAGTTCCTTTGTCAATATTTATGGAGAAAATTTAAATTTACGTAACTCATTAATATCGTTAAATATTTCTCTCACACATATATATATATATGTATATGTATTGCAAGGAAATTTATAAAATATTGCATAGCTCCAAGTTTTCCTAGATGCCAACAAACATACATACATACATACATACACACACACACACACAAACACACACACACACACATACACAGAGTTATAAATATTAAAAACAAACTATCATTTCGTGTTAAGTATTCTAAAGTGAGATAAAGACAAATTTAAGCCAATGTTGTCAGAGCATATCACAACAAAACATCCAAAACTATTGAAACTTTACCGATAGCTTACTGACAGGTTAAGTGTTTTAAAAGTGTTTGCTTAAAAGCAAACGCTACATACGAAATACTCGTCCATGCAATTGATAGCATTAGTTGGTTCCTGCGAGAAATTAGATGGGGGTAAGCGGGGCGGGGGGGGGGGGGGGTGGGGTGGTGAACGGAA